>JAFVLL020015151.1:0-34208 GCA_021397915.2 Tor tambroides | reverse complement strand
GGGTGTATGTTCACTACTGTGTGCATGCACTTGGATGGGTTAAATGCAGAGGACAAATTCTGAGTATGAGTCACCATACTTGGCCACACACCACTTCCCTTTCCCTTAAAAGATGATGTTTTTGTAGTGTTGCTGTCCTGTGAGGAAAAAAAACTCTCTGATCTGTAGGCTATGCGAATACAAGGAATTTATTTGGTTACACTCCACCACTTTATTTTGCAAATGAAAGGATCAAAGTTTATTGATTATAGCCTAATAATAAAAATAGTTGCTGATTACAACTGCGTCCGATAACGAAGGCTGCTTCTGAGGACTCGGACTGGTTGCCTAGCAACTGTGACAGCTTGTCCTTGACGAGCAGTAGTAAAGTTTGTAAGTGGACTTTTTATATTCAGCTGCATAAAACTAAACAGGGTTGAAAACCTGTTTAAATATGTTCACCATGGTCCATTTATGTACATAATAATCAATAATAAAATAAACAACATAAAATCACATTTTGGTAAGATATAAGTCAACTTTAAACCGATTTATATTTTGTATTTTTTCATGTCATTGCAATATTCAAGTAAGTCGAAACCCAATACTAACATGTAAATTGTAATTCGGTAATTAAAAGTCAAAAACTAACAATTCAGTCTCCATAGTTATTTTCATTTTCATTACCAAATAACATACAAGCAAGGCAGCTCTCCTCTGGCACCGTTGCTGCGTGACAGGAGCGGCGATCGGGAACACCTGCTGCTGCAATCAGGAAATCCTGCGAAGGCTAGACACGGAGTGGCCTTCGAAGGCCACATTGGCCACATCCTTCGAAGGATCCGTCCTCCGAAGGATGCAGCCTTTGAATTGGGACACAGCTATTGTGTGCTAAACACGCTAGAAATATGCTCAAACATGCTAGCAACACTTACTAAGTGCTAAAGCATGCTATTAATACCATGACACAGGAAGCTGTTGTAACTCATGCATACACTGCCCAGTCTGCCCCAAACTTTACACGTTTTATAATAGTCCTGGCCTAAACACATCTAAAGGCCAATATTCAGTTAAAATTATAGCACCACCTGCTGTCGACAAGAAATGACTTGTTTCACACTTACTTAAACATGCAATGTCCGATCTGCCCCAAACATCACATGTTTGATAAGAGTCCTGGCCTGATCATGTCTCAAGGCCAATATTCAGTTATAATCATAGTGCCACCTGCTGGCAACAGGAAATTCCTTGTTTTACACTAACTTTAACATGCTACGTCCGATCTGCCCCAAACTTCACGTTTGGTAAGTGTCCTTGCCTGAAGACATCTACATGCCAATAGTCAGTTATAATCGTAGCACCACCTGTTGGCAGCAGGAAATTTGGCATATATAAATGACTTTGATATATTCCTCCTATATTTCCCACTTTAAAAGCATATTGCCCGCTGTTTGTTGTTTTGCTATGGCCATGGGATGGCGGTGAGCCCGGGTGCGAGGGCCCTTTCATCGCTGCTTGCAGCTTTAATTTCTTTTTCTTTATTTCTTTTATTTTTTTTTTATTTCTTTGCTCTTGATGTATAGTGAAATAAAAAAAATAGTGCAAAGTTGAGTGCAAAGCTAACTTTTTGTATTAAAAATGAAAATCATTGCTAATTACATATGATTTGATGGTGAGCCCAGGTGCGAGGGCCCTTTCATCGCTGCTTGCAGCTTTAATTTCTCTTTCTTTCTTTCTTTATTTGCTCTTGATGTATAGTGAAATAAAAAAATTGTGCAAAGCTAACTTTGCACAATTACTGCTAATTACATGATTTGATGATCATAACGTCATGAATGTTGTCAAATATGAAGAAATGTACTGTATTTTCCTTTCTTGACGCTGTCAATGGTTATACACTTTTTGCAGTTCTGTGTTAAACACGTTTTTTCCTCATAGCAAAACCAATTTTATATAGTAAGCAAGACTTTCTATATTAAAAATAAACCATGAACCATCAGTGTGTTACAACTTATGCTGGTCATTTTGGCATCTTGGTTTCACTGAAAAGTATTTTCAATGCTTACGTTATGGTTTTTCAATATCTACTACATGACCACATCTGCTTTTCCTATATTATTTTCCATTCAATTTATCTGATTCGGGCATTAACAATATGACATTATGAGGGCGCCAGTTAATTTAATTCTTTAAAATGTTTTTGTTTGTAAAATACTACTATTAGGGGACCTTTATCTATATTTCACCTTTTAAAACACTCATCACACACTTTACAGAGACATTAACAAGAAAACGTGAGCAGTCTAAAACTGCTCATAAAATGAATATGCAATTAAGACAAAAAAAGAAGACTAGAAGTGCATTAACTGAACTGAGAAAAATCCCTGAATATGTGTATTTTGTGAAAGATTTTGAAAGTGAGTTTGCAATTTTTTATCTCTTCAAACAGAAAACAAACTGTCCACAGACTTTCTGCTGCCTTATTCCCAATGTCGTAAACACTTGGGATATGTAGATAAGAGTAGTGCACTAAGTATGTTACTCTTTACATTTGCTTTTAGGAGCATCATTCTAAAATGTCATTCAGCTGCAACTGAGATGAGCAGGTAAGAGTAATTATTGACATTTAATGAGACAACTGCAGGTCAGGAACATAAACTGGTTGCTAGTTTTCAGTATTGTGGAGTAGATAGAATATTTTTCTGTCATTGTTCATGAATTATTATTAATTTATCAAAATAATTTTGATTTTGTGTAAATACAGTTACTTACACTATGCAGTATGCACAAGATATAAAGAAATGTATTTATCTATGTTTTTTTTCCAAGTTCTTTAATATGAGAAAGTCATAAAGGTCAGAAAGGAACTTAATTTGCTTTTAATGTTTTATTCTTCAACAGGCATATGCATTTAAAAATTGCACTTGTATTCATTTACATACTTGTGCACTTGCACTGGAGCTGCACTGTAGATATATGTCAACCAGGTGATGAATGCCAAATTCAAGACGTGTATGACAAAACTGTGACAGCAATCCCTGAAAAATTCAAAGATGGAGCCGATGAAATATTCTTTGTAAATAGTCAGATTCCTGTAATACCAAAAGGAGTTCTTTCTAAAAACCCTCAAATAAAAAAAATTGAATTTCTCGGTGCTTCAACTCACTCTGTAGAGGTTGGAGCCTTTGGGGGTTTGCCTAATATCACGACCATTGAGATATCTGGCACAAACGTGGCATCATTACCCGTGGGTGTTTTTAAGGATCTGAACAACCTTCAAAAACTTGTTCTAAAAAACAACAAAATCCATAGGCTTGAAAACGGGTTATTTGATGATTTAAAAAAACTTGAAGATTTACATTTACATATGAATGAGATCAGCTCTATTGAGGAGGGGACATTTGACAATTTAGAGAAACTCTCACTTCTTCATCTTGCAAAAAACAACCTTAGTTCTGTATCAACATCTCTTTTTTCCAAACTTAAGGGCTTGACTATTTTAAGGCTTTATGAGAACCAGCTGACTGCTCTACCTGATGGGATTTTTGATAATTTTCCTGATTTGGGAGAGATAGCTTTGCAAGGCAACCAGATCTCCCATATACAACCACATTTATTTCAACACAAACGTAAATTAACAAAACTCTATTTGGACCACAATCTTTTAACAGAACTGCAGCAAGATCTATTTGTTGGTTTCTCTTCATTAAAGACTCTAACTCTGCACAACAATCAACTCATCAGTCTTCCCGACGTCCTTTTTGGAGAAATGCCTAAAATAACTGAATTAAGTCTAAGCCATAACAATCTCACTGACTTACCAACTGGAGTTTTCAGTCCACTTAAGAAGCTCAAGAAGTTAGACCTTTCCTCAAATCATTTTTCAACAATATCTGCAGACTTTTTTGAAGGTCTTGAGAAACTGACTGATCTGAATCTTCAAAATAACAAGATGGAGTCGTTAAAACAAGAGGACTTTGAAAAACTTCAGTCTCTTTCAACCCTCAAACTGGGAAATAATAAACTACAAAGCCTTCCTGGTGATGTCTTTGATGCTCTTCCAAAACTCAGTAAACTGTACCTGAACAAGAACCCATGGCAGTGTGACTGTAACCTGTTGCCATTCTTTGAATGGATGAAGAACAATGAGAACAAGATTAAATCAAAACCTCCAGAAGTTTGTGAGTCTCCAAAAAATCTGCAAAATCAGCTGATCTCCTCTTTAACAGAAGGACAATTAATATGCCTTACAACTTCACCAACTGCCACCCCTCTCTTTACAACTACTATTCCCATGACCACACTGCACACCACAACTGCCTCAACAACAAAGTTAACCTCAATGACAGCAGCGCCTACAACAGCTACTGCTTTACAGATGACAACCAACCCTGCTCCAACAACAATACCAACAACAACTCAGACTACCATCACAGCACCAATTACTCTACTCACAACTTTGCTACTAACCACAACCACACTACCTACCACCACTTCAGCAACCACCACTTCTACAACCACAGTACCATCAACAACTGCTCTTATGATGACTAAATTGATTCCCACCACATCAGCATCGACAGTCCAAACAACAACTGTGACAACTTTACCAACTACAACTATATTAATCCCCACCATATATTATACTACAGGGCTGCTGGTGGTAATCTGTTGTACTCTGGTGCTGGCCAAATACACTTATAAATTATACTGCTCACTGGAGCAAAGGGAGAGACTGCACACTCAAGTCAACTTGACCCACTTCTATACTAAGTCCATTGAACTCAGACCAGTTGAGGAGACAGAGACTGTAGCTTTTTGATATTATTATTATTATTTTTTTTTTTTTTACTTTGAATAGCACCTGGTGGTGGTCACTTAAAGCATTTGACTGTTCCTCAAAGGAATGATTTCCAAACTGCATATATAATTGATGCTTAATGATGCTTTATGCTTTCACTTCATGACCATGTACAGAATCCACTGCTTGTGTTTTTCTATTAAAAAGACTTATATGTTATATAATTACATACATATTATATGCAATATGTACATCATATAATATATTATTGGCATAATTTAAGAGAAAGTTGAATTGAAAAAAAAATATGTATGGGATAATTCTTCGATTAAATCTGTTCATCATATACTGTAAAGAAATTATATATATGCACACAACTTGGATTAAACCTTTTTGCATCTACAAAATTTTGGTTCCCTGCATTTCAGTGGAGGAACAGAAACCTCTCAGGTTTTATTAAATACATGTTAATGTGTGTTTTAACCGAAGTCTTATAAGGCTTCTGTAAACAATGATAGAATTTTCATTTTTGGATGAACTATCCCTTTAAGTGTGTCCAAACTTTTAATTTGAAGTTTATATAGTTTACAACGGAGCACAAACATACTTTTCAAGTTGTTTCATGTTTGTAATTTTTCAGTACCTAAAAAGTCGAAATCATTGTAAATTCATCTATAAATTAATATGTGATGCAACATGTTTACAGTTTTTGGAAAGGGTCATCTGTAAAGGGTTTCTTGTGATTTAGGTCACTCTTGAGCTGCAGGTTGGGGCATCTGTTGGCTACTCTCAAGCAATTATTTTCAATTCATGTATGAAATGTCAGCAGTCTTGATTAATTATCCTTTGAAGAAAAGCTGTGTAGGCGTAAGTCTTTGGTCACATAGTATTAGAGAGCAAAAGAACGCTATTGTGTCCAGATGCTTTTGGGGTGGGTCATAAAAAACAAGAGGCTAAATCAAAAGAGGTGCAGAGAGTTATTTGCCTCATTTACACAGAATTTATATATTTGTCTAGCTGTTTACTTATTAACTGTGTGCTAAATCTTTTTAAGCATTTAGTATTTATTATGCTTTTAATTGCTCTTGTTTTTTTGAGTGCAGATTTATGCATGCAAATTGAACTGAAACAGAATTAGCATGGACCCTGGAGCACAAAAGCAATCATAAGTAGCACATTGTACGGGTCAAAATTATCCATTTTTCTTTTATGCCAAAAATCATTAGGATATTAAGTAAAGATTGTGCTCCATGAAGATATTTAGTAAATTTCCTACCGTTAATATATCAAAACTTAATTTTTGATTAGTAACATGCATTGCTAAGAACTTAATTTGGACAACTTTAAGGGTGATATTCTCAATATTTAGATTTTTTTTTTTTTTTGCACCCTCAGATTCCAGATTTTCAAATAGTTGCATCTCGGCCAAATTTTGTCCTATCTTAACAAACCATACATCAATGGAAAGCTTATTTATTCAGCTTCCAGGTGATGTATAAATCTCAATTTAAAAAAAAAAAATAGCCTTATGACTGGTTTTGTGGTCCAGGGTCACATATTTTCTTGGGTGAATTTTCAGGCACAAAATGTTCTTCTTCCAAACAGATATGAATGCATGTATTTCCGAATGTCAAGCACTAGGTGTCAGTGTAGCCGCATTTATTTATTTAACTCTCGCCCAAACATTGATTCATAAACTCACATATATAACTACATGCACACAATGTCCTTAGTTAAAAAATATATATATATATATATATTCAATACTGAATTTTTGAGTGAATATTTAAGTGTGTAGTGTACATATTTTACAGTGGGGCACAAACACCCTGGTTACCCCCCCCCCCCCCCCCCCCAAAAAAAACAACAATAGAAACCATCACAGAAATTCTAACGGTTTCCACTACAAATATTACAAACATCACAAACCATCAACTTTTAACCATTTAATATGGTTTTCTGTAGTGTGTGAAATATTCCATTTGGATTTACTGGTTTTAAAAAGGCACCAATAGAAGGTGACCAATTACCAGTAGAGACCTGGTAATGGTCTCTACAATGGACCAACAGTGTCCATTATAGTTTCCATTAAAACCAATACAAGTCTCATTATAACAATCAAAACCATTACAAATTTTGTGATGTTGTCTATTGTTTTTTTTTGTTTGTTTTTTTGTTTTTTCCAGCAGGGTAGAAAACCCACAAACACGCACACAAACCCCAACCTGCACACAACTTTCCTCAGGGGAGAAAAAAAATATTTATTTCAGTTTTCGATATTAGCTTATATTGCTGTCATCGTCGTTCACTTGTAATCCTTTCGATTTTTGAGTAAGACCAAACCACGTATTACTACTCTAAGGTACTAATATGTACCAATTAGGGGTAAAAAATGTACAAATATATAAAGAAACTAAGAGAGGAAAAGCCATGCCATCATTGTTTACAAAGCAACTCAACACCTGTAGGCTATGGTTGAACTTCTGAAATATACAAAAAAGTGATTCTCTGGATGTGAGACAGGTGAGAAGTGGTACTCATACAATTACAACGAAACTTGCTTGCAAATGCACTATGCGTTATGACTGAATGTTTCATATTTTAAGACACATTTTAAGTGATTTTCTGCCTCGTGTCATAAATGTTATGAACGTTAAATTTATAAAAAATCTAATAAAAGTATAAAATAAAAAGTTGAAGAAATAAAAAGAATGTATGAAATATATAAAAAATAGTTAGGGACCCCAAATATATAGCTATATTATAGAAAAGTGTTTGACCAATATGGGGTTTTCAATGATTCATTGCATGTTCATGCATAATGAACATACATATTTAGTCTTTGTACTGGTCTGTTTATACTTGAATGGACTATTTAAGTGGTGACTTGTTTTGATCTGTTTAAGTACCTTGAATATATATTTTTAAATTATTTTTGCCCATGATACACAACACCAAAATAATTATTTTATATGTAGATCTGTACTGTGCTTAAGATGTCTGTCATCTGGAATGGTACTAAAATAAAATGTTTGATATTTGAGAGTGTAATCACAGCCATGAGATCTCATAGACCGAGAGGGACAAAGTTACATTTAGTGATGCTGTTCCAGTTCCAGAGAAACCATATAGAATTGCCATGGTGATGTATGGTGGTACTTTGCAGCCATGGTGATGGCTATATAATGCATATATTTTATCTAGCCATGGTGAAATGAAATGAAAAGAAAAAAGCTTTAAAGTCTCAGCTGCATCAGAGTTTGGTTTTTTATGATGCAAATCACATTGACAAAGACGCATTTCAGATGCAAAACATAAATTGATTAATTGAATTATTTCTGAGGTTTAGATTTAAAGGAAAGGAATGAAGCCCTCAGAATCTCTCAGGAGGACTTCTAAATAGTCAGAAAGAAACCTTGTGATAACTAGGATTTTAAAGACTTTTTTTTATTTGTTCACTTAGATTTTTGTGTTCTATACTTTTTTATTTTAGGTAAGCTAAGAATTTATTTCAAAAGATCTCCTGATCATTTGGTCCATTCACATTAAGAACAATAACTGTTCTGTTTATTATAAGCACATGCTGCATTTATCTCATCTTCCCATAAATGCTCAATCTCTTTAAAGCAGGATGGATTCTAATTGGCTGTCAGTGCTTTTACATTTTTTTTTTTTTCAGCTGAACAAAAAAAGTTATGAAAGTGATTCCAACAACATTGTTCCTCTGTGTCATTGTAGGTATAGCTGTGGTGTGGCCTCCTTTATTCCCATAGAATTAGAATGATTATAAAAACTTTATAGTTACGATTATGGTGTGAAGGGGCCTTTAAAAAGAACACTGAACAACAGAAGAAGAAAACACATTATTCATATGAAAACACAAGCATGTTGAGTAAATTAAATATATAATTGAACAGAAAAAAATCAGGACATTTAAATGTAGCATTTGTTTCCCAAGGCCAAAAGATGAAGGAAACCAAAAAAGAAGTGTGTTTGAAACAGTCTGCCCAATTAACCAATTACCAGGCCTAATTGCAGTCTCCTGAGGAGAGGTTAAGGAGTAAGAGCAGTGTCTCTCTCATTCTCCAACACCATGCCCGAGGCCTAATCAAGTTATCATATCAACAAATCTCTCATCAGGGGCCCATGTCTGACACCAGCAGAAAGAGAGGCCAGTTGACGACTAATTTCCAGCAGCAGGGCGCTGGGACTCGCCTACTTGGCAGGATGAAAAGTACCTGCAGACCCCAGTCGAGCTGCCCTCACCATCCCGCTGGGAGAGCACTCACGCTGGGCACAACAGAGCGCTCTCTCCCTGTGTCCCAACTGGAAGGGGGGTAGTATCATCATAGAGAGCTAGAGGAACGTTATTTGGCAACGTACACAAAGAAGAGGGACAGACAATGCAGTGATCATGCAGAGTGTGGAAAGGAACTGAGGGACCTCCCGTGGCCACAAGAGGGGCTTTAGGGTCAGAGTTTTTAGGGCTGGAGTAGTGCATCTCTGAAGAGGTTAATGTACTTGTTTTGTGGGGTCAGGGTGCAGGCTTCACGGCAGTACATCACCAGTGACAGCCCCTCAGAGCCATGACTGAAGCAGAAGGCTCTGATCTGGGGTAAGAAGGCTCGTTTTGAAGTCTATTGTATTGTAACTTTGGGGTCAGATCATAAAGTGTGTGGTCAGAATAATTTCATGGGGTAGAATAAGACGAAGAAGATGGAAATGGCACTAGCAATCAGGGTTTCTGCAGGTCAGGTCTTAAAAACTCTTAATTCGCCCTTCCGCAATTTAGCTCTTAAAAAGGTCATAAATCAGAGCAGAAAGTCTTAAATTCATAAAGTCATGGAGTTAAATCTTCCAAATCTTCCTCAGTATGTTTGTTTTCCAACACAGATATCTAAACTGTAATGTAAAATAAAGTCTGTATGGTTAAGAAAAAGTCAGTTATTCTGAACTTATTAGCAGATATTTGCTCTAGTTTTATTCATAAGCTCACTTCATTTTGATCAGTTTCATAGTAAACAAGACTCCTTATGTCACTTTGCTTCACAGTTTCATGTATTGTGATAAAAAGTTATTATTGCAATAAGTTATTTCCTTTTTTCCAACCAAAAATGAATTAAAAAGTAAGCTGGAAGTTGTATTTTCAAACTTTTAAGTGCATTGTGTGCTCCTTAGACATTTGGAGAACATATTGACGTATTGTATTCCCTTCAATTTATTCCTTAAATTTTCTTCACTTGGTCTAAAAAAGGCCTTTAAAAAGTTATTTACCTTCATAAAAGCTACAGAAACCCAGTGTAATTACATGTCTCTTTTATTTTATATTATAGGGAATATAAAAATATCGGTTAACCATGAGTCAAAATACGTGGCTTCATGACTACTTTGCAGAAATTCGCTGGTAATTTATACTCTCTTATAGACGTGCAGTGACTGATTATTCAGCCAGAGTTAAGCTGTGTGGTTCATTCCCTGGCTTTCACTGAGATGTTTATGTTCTGCTGGCTGATGAGCCATGTGGGCATGAGGTTTGGAACTCCCCGGTGCTAAAACGTGATGTCAAGATAAGAAGGTGAAGGAGAGATCTGGCTTAAAGCATGACTGAATGTTTGACATACTCTGTCTTCAGGCATCCGCTGTCCCGTGATGAAACGGCTTACATGTGCAGTGCACACACAGAACGCCATTTCACACTTTATACAAAACTGCTGGAGCAAAAAGATTGCAGTAATGTCACAGTGGATTGTCCTGTTCTTTGTCAGCGGTATTGAGGAGGAAGGTACTTGTAGCTTGTCAAACCATAAGCAATTCATAATGTAAAGTAGTTAATAAAAGTAGTTAGCTGCACTGCAAGCTACCAAGGTAGTTTTATCTTACAAGTTACTATAATTAGCTGACTACTTTTAAACCATATGAGTGAACTGAACACTGTAACTTATACCAAGGGTTTTCAAACTAGTTTTTAGGACTGTCAAATTTAACTTAAGGTATTGATTAAATTTGTGATATTGGTGTTTCATTTTGTTCTTCTAAAGACAAACATCACTGAATTCATTAAATTACTTAAGTTCTTTAAATTAATCGTTAGTTAATTCCAGGTTTTAAGCCCTAGGTTTTTTTTTTACTTATTTTTTTTTTTATGTGTGTGTGCGCGTGTGCGTGTGTGTGCGCGTGTGTGTGTATGTGTATGTGTGTGTTTGTTTGTTTGTGCGTGTGTGTGTTATTTTGAAAGTGTATAAATCTGATGTTACTCTTAATAGTGGGTAGGGAAAAAACATTGTCCGCTTAACACATCGTGATTTTTTTCCAGCTAATATTAATATTTTAATCATTTGCCTTTGACTACACCAAAAATGCTACATGCTCTGTTGCATTTTATATATATATATATATATATATATATATATATATACTAAAGAATTAAATAGTTGCTATAAATGTAAACATTTTTATTTAATATATTATATAGTAATATATATATATATATATATATATATATATATATATATATATATATTTTAGCATTTGTATATAATATTTATATTTTATTATATTCATATTTTATTTATATTTTGCATTACTACAAACAGAAAATGTAAACTGCCACACATTGTATGTGTTGAGACTGAAATGAATGGGTAATAAAAACTTAGTAGTAGCACGTGCAAGACACAACTGCCGGCTGTTTATGTGATCTCAACATGGTGACCCCCATTTGAGGGGACCCACTCCATGTTAAGCAGCTTTTTGTGTCACACTTCATTGCATGGAGTCTCATATGAGTGTTCATCATTTTGAACATTTGTACCATTTATTTTTATTTTTTTATCTTTAAAACTTTTTAATGAGTAAATAACTGAGTGTGCTTTCAAGTACCCAACGGCTAATGCAAAAACTGGCAAATGTTTTGGCAACTTTAAATCCAGTTTTCATGTGTTCTTTAGACTCAGTCATGAGTCTATGCAGATGCTCTCTGAGCTGTTTTGGAGATGTTGAAAAGGCCAAATTGAAAAACTGAATGGAATTAGCCTTTCTGGACAAATTCCACTTAGTGTTAGGAGTCTCTTTTCTTGATGATGTTTCTCTAGTTCTCGTCTCCTCTTGACCAGATGCACTGAAAGGGATAGGGCAGGTATGGTGAAAGCCCAGTGGGGGACTGCAGAAGTGGGGTGACCCTTAACCCTGGCACTCACATTATTCTTGTTGGACGGAGGCCACTGAGGCAGCCGGGGCTGCCTGCTGATCCCCACAATGCAGCCTTTTCCCCAGGCCACAGTTGGCAGAAAGACCCCCTGGAGCTCTAGTCACCATCTAAAGGCCTTTCAGCACGGCCCGGCTGGCCAGGGCCAAGTACCAAAGCGGAGGGGGCAAGGAAGGAGAGGGGGAAAAACTGTGAAAAAAAAAATACAATAACGAAAAAAAGTGAAGGGAAACAATAGGCTTTAGAGTCCATCTTAACCTAGCACAACAGTGTCAACATCTGTGGTTCCTTCTATGCTCTGCTCAAAGGATATAATCTATGGCAAGGAAAGCCTGTTCCTGTGGCTTCCTCAGTGAAAAAGGATACAGTTTTTTTTATTTTATTTTTTGTAATTGAGAAAAAAAGGTTTCAAAAGCCTCTCTAGCGTGGTCTTTCAAGAGCAGTTAAACCACACTGTGATGTACGCCAAAGATTGTAGTGTTAAAGCAGAACACAGAATGGCAAAAGTTCACAAGCTGGTTGGGGGAGATTTATGTCCACATTTATCAGGCAAGGTGATTTGAAGTCTTTCAGGATGCTCTAGATGCTTTCGAGTCGTCTGTGGCCTTGGAAGAGCACCACATGGTTTGTGTGATCGTAAACAGGGCACATGCAAAGCCCAGACATGTAGGAGTGAATTCTCACGGGGTGTTTGGGAGGGAGGCTGTCACTGCTTCTTTCTTTCTCTTTCAATCAGACGCTTCTCTGCCTCTTTATTGCGGTACATTCCAGCCACAGAACGTGCTGCACATAAAGAGTCGCTTCATGTCGCTGACGTCAACGTGAAAGGAATCATTGAGTGTCATGACCAGTTTAGATCCCACCCTAATTTATCAGTTACCACCAATTGGTTCTAACAGGGAGCCTGTGGAGATCCAGGTGCTTATCATTATTTCAGCTTTGTTGTGCTTGAAAGAAACTGGCAGGATATGGAATGATGTGGGCAGATATATGTTGAGAAAGACGCTTGTGTTGATCTGAAGGCATATGTGATGTATGACTGGATTTCATTTGCTTTAAATTGCAAATTAAAGGCTTTTAAATAGATTCATAGACGCAGTTTAGAAGGAAGCATATAGTTATGTGTGTTCTGTGACGTTTCATACTAACACAGAGGGCTTTTGTACGTGCACTCTCTTTTGTTTTACAATGCGCTACGTCTGGAGTGCATCTTAGAGACTGGGAAAGCAGGGATGGGTGTAACATGTTTGTGCTTATTTATTTTGAAAACATTTAGCCTAGAGCTTTGAAAATTTGCCTTAAGCGTCACTGACATGTCAGCAGTCATTACTCATGTAACATATTTGTCACTTAAGTTAGATATAGTAACCAGTGTTGCATTAATATTATCTGCTGTGCATTGATTAAAAAAAAAATCCTGAAAATCTAAATTATTTACTGTAAAAGTTTTACATAATTTTTGTAAATATCCCTGTTGTCCCTGTGTGTGCATTGTGTGTGATTTTTTTTTTTTTTTTTTTTTTTAAATAAATTCAACATGGACACATTAATTTAATCAAAATTAACACTAAGACATTTATAAATGTTGTTCCCTATAACTTTTTATTCATCAAAGAATACAAAAAAAAGTAGCATGGTTTCCAGAAAAAAAATTAAATATATATATATATATATATATATATATATATATATATATATATATATATATATATATTAAGCAACTGTTTTCAACATTTCAACATGGATAATAACATATGTTTCTTTGTCACCAAATCTGCATATTAGAATGATTTCTGAGGGATCATGTGACACTGAATACTGGTGCAATTATTGTTGAAAATTCTGCTTTGCATCACATGAATAAATTCCATTTTAAAATGTATAAATATTGAAAACAGTTATTTTAAATTTTAATAATATTTCACATTACTGTTTCAAATATTTTGTCTTTATTTGCTGAAATACATTCAAAAACTTTAAAAACTTGTTTTATGTATAGCCCTATATACCAAACTTTTATTTTGTCTGTTGTTGTGATCTAATTGCAGTGTGTTACTTAAACAAGTGTGAACATTTGGCAGGCAGGTGTTAATTTCCCACGTGACAGGTTTTTATGAACACCTGATTGTTCACATCCTGAGATATGTTTCCAGAAATGCCAAGGTAGGGCAAAAACACAAAACACTAACCACTCTACAATCTCCTTATATTATAAGAGCAGACCTCTCCAAAAGTGAATGCCTGTAAAATCCTGCTCAATCAAGCATGAGCCTTCAAGCCCTTTTGGTGGTCGCTGTTGTGGCGTCCTTTAGCATGTTAGTGAACCAGGCCATAATGTTCATTACTCTGTCCCCACGAGGGTGAACCAGCTTACCTTTGTCCACCCCAAAAAAACGAAACTACAATTAGAGATGGCTGACCTGAAGCCAATGTTAGGTTAGGTGAGAGGGGTGAGGGAGACCCTCTCGAACGATAATCTCTTGTATTACTCTCCCCGAGGTGCTCTTCATGTTCACTTCTCTATCAGGCGGATAACAAGAGCTGTAAGCTCCTTATTGCTGAATTACAATTATTGGAGGAGAATCACATCCCTTCTGACAAGGGGAGGCTCTCTGTAGTGACCCCCTCTTCAGTCACAGCCACTCCTGATGAAGTGCCTTTAATGCACATATAATGAATGTTTCATTGAGCCTCAATAGCTTTTCATCAAGGAGTTACTTATGACTGTGTTGTCTAATGCATTTCTGCTCAGAGGGTTAAAAAATTACTAATCCTTTTCTTCAGTAGTGCTAAAATCTATTGCAGATCTCCAAGAATTCTGGGTAGTGGCAAGCAGAAACAAACTGCAGAGCATTTTGAACATGAGGACTATGTGGGGTTTGAGAAGAAAGTGTGTAAACTAGAGGCAAACCAACAAACAAATGCTGTGGTTTTGTTAATTCTCTCATGCCTTAAGACTCACATAAAATCTCACAATTTCCTGTCTATACCATCATTTTCGCACCCGCTCGCTCATAAATTTAAGTCTGGGACCACAAACAGTCTCTTTCCTTCTAGAAAACCTAGAAAAGGTATGTCGTATGTGAACTCAGATATTCTTTTTAGAACAAATTGTACTGTATATAAATTCTTTCCTTTCCCTTTCCTTAATTAATAGATCTACATTATGTACTTTGATGGGCTGAAATGAAGGAATAGGGTGGACTACTGCTTTTACCAACACTTCAACCTATCAAAGTTTAATTGCACGACTAGTGTTGTTAGTAGAGCAATTATAGCAATTTCTGCACAATTAGTCAAAACAGTCATTACATCTGGTAAAGATTTAAATGAAAGGGCAAGAGATGATGTATGTGGTTCTCTCAAATACAAATCTAAGACTAACACTAACAATTAATGATGCAAGGAAGTTCTCTGGAGAAAGTACAAAGTACAGAGGAGAAACGATACTGATTGAGTTGGTGAGAAAAAATAAATGGGAAAGTTTGCTTTAGTGCTTTCATGTTATGTAACTCATGCTCTATAGTTCTTATAGAATCTAAATGAGGACTAAATCAGCACTTTAGTTACATTGATTTATTAAAGGATTAGTTCACTTCCAGAATAAAACTTTCCTGATCATTTACTCAGCCCCATGTCATCTAAAATGTTCATGACTTTCTTTCTTCACTCGAAAAAAAATTCAGTTTTTTGAGGAAACATTCCAGGATTTTTCTCCATAAAGTGGGCTTCAACAGGGACCAGTGGGTTGAAGGTACAAATTGTAGTTTCAATGCAGCTTCTAAGGGCTCTACATGATCCCAGATGAGGAATAAGGGTCTTATCTAGCTAAATGTCATTTTCTAAAAAAAAAAAAAAAAAAAAAAAAATTATATACTTTTTAACCACAAATACTTGTCTTGCACTAGCTCTGTGATGCATTGGAAAGGTCACGCGTGACGTAGGCGGAAGTACCGACCCATGCAGTGTTTACAAAGCGAATGTGCAAAGATTAAATCAAATGCCCTTTATAAAAACAAAAATAAAATAAAAAAGGTAAAACAAGGATGCAAAGTCATGGACACACAAAGCACAGCTACTGCAAGATGAGCATTTAAGGTTAAAAATTATATATATATATATATATATATATATATATATATTTTTTTAAATGACTGATCATTTTGCTACATAAGACCCTTATTCCTTGGGTGGGATCATGTAGAGACATTTGAAGCTGCATTGAAACTGCAATTTGGACCTTCAACCTATTGGTCCCCCTTGAAGTCCACTATATGGAGAAAAAACCTGGAATGTTTTCTTCAAAAACATTAATTTCTTTTCGACTGAAGAAAGAATTACATGAACATCCTGGATGGCATGGGGGTGAGTAAATTATCAGGAAATTTTTATTCTGGAACTAAACTAATCCTTTAAGTGGCCTTTTTCTTTCTTTACTTCAGATGACTGCAGTGGCCGAATGTTCCTGATGATAGTGTCTGGCTGTAAGTGACTGTTGACTGACCAGCTACCTTGTAAGGTACAAGTTGTGATGAAAGCATCAGTCTAAGGAAAGAAGTGTTTTGAACTAATCTAAAATTTGTAATAAAATTCGAACATTTAAAGTGTCAACGATCCGTCTATCAGATAAAACAGGAGGCAAAGGCACTTCTATATGTCACCTAAAGACAGTAAAACTAATTAATTGAAGTGTTTTTCTTTGTACGTCCAAAAACCAAGCGCTTTTATTTCATTAAATAAGCGAATGACGGCTACTGAACGGCTTGTTTTTATACATTGAGAGGCTTCTGTCTTTGTCGTCATTGAGTCTGTTGATATGGTGAATCATTAGGCCTGGTGCCTTTCCTTTGATGGTCTGTTTTCCTTTTTTTTCATCTGATCCAAAATCTCCAAGGAAAGAGAAAACCCATTTTCTATCGCAACCCTTTATGCCGTCAGTGAAGTGAAGAGTGGCGACAATGGGAAATTGGCAGATGCTGGTCATGCCACTCAAACATCAATGCAAAAAAAATGATTCATGCCTGTGGTATCTTTATATCAGAAAGGACCATCGCATGGTCAGTCCCACTCAGATGCCTCTAAACTGAATGCGTGTGTTTTCCCCTCTCTAATTTATTTTTATATCTCTTTTCTCTGTTAATTGCAAGGCGTTGATTCTTTAATAGGATTGTCAGCCACCAAGGAGTACAGGCTTTAAAGAAATGCTTTCCAGTTGAAATGTGCCTTTGAGCGCTGATTTTCCAGGGCTTTCTTGCTTCACTTTTAAGCTCGATCCAATTCGCAAGCTCTTTCAGTGTAACTGGGATACAAATCCATGCCATTGCAGCTATCAGAGGCCCGCAATGAGCATGAAAAAGTGGCATTACATCTTGCTCTTTTCGTAGGGGCCTTTTTGGCTTATTCTAGAGCGGAGGGCCCATCCATTGCAACGCAGCCCACATCAGTCTGCCAAGAGTCTCCGTTACTGGGATTCGTCATAGAGGAGTCACAAAATCTCAGGCGAGACAATGCTAGCGGCCATCATTTTCATACCGCCCAGGCTTTCTCTATCTTATCGCTGAAATGCCTTTGTCATGCTAGCATCTGCCACAGAGCTCGCTCCAGGCCAGCCCTTAAAAACAGGGGAAAAAACTCTTAGCGGGTATCCACCAGGGTGATTTTCTAGTTAGCCGGCATGTCCTCTTTAATTTTTAGCTGTCCAATTCTTCTAGCGCAAGGTTCCAGTGTTCTGGTGATAGTTTTGTTTCTACCGAGTGTGGCAATGTATGCGAGCGATAATCGTACCAGCCAAAAGCCGCCGCTGTGCCTTGGCTCTCGTCTGAAGCTATGCTCACTCCATCCTCCTGTAGGTTACCACAAAGGAAGCACATTTGCAAACTTCCCCTGCAATTTCCCTCTCTCTTTGTTACAGGAGAGAAAATCACATTCTCTTGCTTAGTAGCAGAACCTGGAGGTTTTTTAGTGATGGTTCAGAAATAGATGGGGCATAAACAGACACAGATGTGTGGAGGGAAAAGAGACCTGCTAGTGGGGAAAGATACCCCATGGCTTCCACTTAAGCTTGTTAAAAGACCACAGTATTAACATTACTGTATGCCTGTAGTGCCTCTTAAACTAAATGAAAACACTTGGCTGAGCAAAACAAATTCTGTCTAAAAATAAAATCATTAATAAAGAATTTAAACTGAGGTAGCAAACAGGATGCAAAATTTCAGTTTAAATAAAATAGAATTAATACAATTAAAGCAATTGAAAAATAAATAAATAAAAAAACAAATAAATAAAAATTAAATTTTGTAACTGCAATTTTTTTTACTATAAATAAAAAGTGAAGGAATGTTGAAAATGAAGCGGGTTCTTTTTTGAAAATTTGGAAAAAATTTAAAAAGCCTTGAAATTTGAAGATTTATATAGGCCTGATGGATTGATGGATTAATCCTATAGTTTCCACAGTTATAGCAAAATAGCAAAGTTTTTACATTTTAATTAGGGCTGGACAAGTTAACGCATAATTATCATGTTAACGCATTAATTAATTAACGCCGACAATTATTTTATCGTTCATTAACGCAGAGGTTTTTTTTTTTTTTTTTTGAAAGCCCGTTGTTCACTGGCTCTGAATACATATAGCTTACATGGGTCACAGGAGGGGTGGGATGTTGATCAGTACTGGCTTGAGATGGGTGTCATCACGTGCCTCAACCCATGAGAGCATTTGGTGTGGGCCTAATAGACTGCAGGAGCGCTCACATGGACGCTCTCGATAAAATTATTTAGGCTAAGCATCAACATTCACAAACCACTGTTCTTTTTTAACAGAAAAGAATACAACAAGCTCATAATCACGACTTCGTAAGTGGGAAATAGGAAGTTTCCAATGGCACGAGAAGCGCTCTCGCTCAGCACAGTGGAGTGCATAGTTTTGTTAACTTTGTTGTTTATTATTTTGAGTCGTTGACTAGCGATCACACTAGTCAAACGAACCGGGCTTTGGGGGTCAAATGTGCTCGAGCACGGTTAAGATTATCTAGTGTGAGTACACCCTTACTCTCCCGCATCCCGCCCACACGAGTCTCTACCCACCCGCACTCGCCCATCAAGTGTTGTCCCGCGCCAAGTGTTGTTGTTGCGTTGGGTCCCGCGATAGTGCAGGTCTCTACACAGAAGGTGCCTGTTATAATGTTATGATCTAGGCTCTGGACTCTGAGCATAACTTGTTTATCTTTAACAAACTTTAAAATATTTTCTATAAAAACGTCAGTTCCCTGGCAGTGACAGATAGCTTTGGTTTTATATTTAATTTGATTACATTAATGTTTAAGTTGAAATTTACAAAAAACTGCTACTAGGCTATGTAAATAGGAATACTTTGGTAAAAAAAGCACCTTATTTGTTTAAAGTATTTGCAAACAAAATGTTATTGCACTTTTGTTTATATTGTAGTACTTTTAAATGAAAAAAGTGCGCAATACACTTTACTTTTGAATTCATTATTGAATTTTGTGCATAACAATGCGACTGATCGCGATTAATCGCAGACAATCATGTGATTAATCGCGATTAAAAATTTTAATCATTGCCCAGCTCTAATTCTAATTATTAAAATTTTTAATGCATATCTATAACAATATACTTTGTGTTTTCTTACCTTGGTATTAAATTACATAAAGTTTACATTGCTTCATGAATATTCCTAATAAAAGGCTGAGGGAATGACAGCAAATTTGACTTCTTTCCCTCTGTTGACCAACTTAATCAGTCTCTCATTTTTCTGGATTTTCTGGTATTTGGGGAAAATTAGAAAAAGCAACAAAATATATTTGTTGTAGTTTCCGTTCACCACTAGAAGTTTACCCAACTGTGACGACTTCCGCTTCCGATAACCCCGGAAATGTCAAAAAGGTCCATTGCAGTTCGGTAAATTCCACATCCTGTCATTCTAATTCAGCTTCCTATGGGTCTGGTCCATTCAGATGTCAACTCTAGTGAATTAAAAGTGAGCCAATTAAATATGATCTTCAGTTCTAAATTTTGCATAACCCTGGTAGTAGCCTGTTTCCCATTATTTGGACCAGAGCAGTGCACTTAGGATGCACATACAGTATATGATGGAAAGCAGCCATACACTGTAAGTCATGTTATTTATCCCGGGGCTCAGAGGGAGACGGCAGATCCTGAGATAAGCCAAACCAGTGAGCTACTGCTTGTGCCAGACATCTCCGATGTGCAACTGAAAAGGGGAAGCCCGTAAAAAATAATGACAATTTACGAGCATATTTTCAAGGGTCTGCAGAGAGGGGAAACTATGTTTGAGATTTTAATTGAAAGCAGAAGACCCCCAGGCCTCTATATAGACCTCTAAACGATATAGAGGATTCTATCTACCTGGAAGACCACTGTTTTTGAAGAACAATGAATGAAAAATATTGAAGACCAATATGATTTTCAAACCATTCAGAAGTTTAAGGTCAACTAAGGTCTATTTAAAAATAAATGTGATTGTTTTGAACTTTCTGTTCATCAAAGTATCCCAATATAATTAAGCAGCACAACTGTTTTTAACATTGTTAATAATAAGAAATGTTTCTTGATCACAAATCAGCATATCAGTATGATTTCTTAATGATCATGTGACTGAAGATTGTAGTAATGGCTGCTGAATTCAGCTTTGCCTTCACAGGAATAAATTAGATTTTAGATTATAATAAATAATTACTACATAATGTAGTAATAAATAATAAATAGAAAAAAATGTTATTTTAAATTGTTTTCACTTTATTATTGATCAAATAAATGCAGCCTTGCTAAGTATAAGAGAATAGACCAATTTGGTGCCAATTTGGCAAACAGTGATGACGTTTTTGTGGGCGGAGCCTGTCTGTTGGCAGAAAATGGCTGTTTTCAAGTGGCGGTCTGGAATAAACTATGGAATAAAAGAATGAAAAAAGTCAATTTGATTATTCTCGCAATTCCGAGTTTATATCCCACACTTCTGGCTTTTTTTTTCCTCAGAATGGACAAACTCGCTATTGTTGAGTTAAATCGAGTTATGAAGTCCGAAATACGAGATATAAAGTTGCATTTGCAAGAAGAAAAAAAAAGAATTCTAAGAAAAAAAGAATTCTGAGGCAAAATATGTAACGTTAAATGTAAAATGTTATAGGTTTATATAGTATTTCATGCTGTTACTGTAGGGTAAATATAATATGTTCCCTATGAAATGCATATTTGAATATTATGTAGACCAATTGTTTAAATCAATTTTATGCTTTAAAAGTAGAGTAATCAAAGCAGGTTTCATTCATTAGTCTGTCCGTTTAAACATCTGCGTTTAACTTCAAATGGCGTTTTTGACGACAGTATTCTATAAAAATGATTTGCATTCCGATTCTGACATCCAAAGGCACAACGATACATTTTATCTCTTATTCTGTGGATTTTTCCCATTTCACTCCACTTGTTACCATGTGTTTCTGCCCCCACAATGCGCGCGCAGTTGCAAGTGATAAAACTGTGACGTCTACACGAAATTGGTCTATTCTTTAAAAAACAATTAAAAAAATCTTACTGACCTAAAAGTGTGCACTTACAGTATACACACAGTGTTACTGGAGAATATAGTGTGAAAAGTTCATATAGTTGATATTGCAGTCGTGCAGCTTTATGAAATTTGTGCACTAAATGCATTTTCTTTCATGGCAAACTAGATAAAAAAAAAGGGTATGTAGATGCAGAGGTATACAGATGAGGATGTAACACAGTCTTATTCAAACCAAAAGGATGACACTATGTGCTGAGGCTAGACAGCCTACATATGGGCTTTTCATCAAGGCAAAACGGTGCACCCGATAAATGGACCTGTAGTGCAGCTAATTTATGAGTTTTGCTGGCCAGTGCGTGCTGCAGCCTTTGATGGGACACCTGCAGTGAAACAGTATCTTTACTGCTTTATGCAGAAACTCGAGCCAGCCTAAAGGCTAGTTCCATGTTCGTGCAAGAAGATAGCTAAGAGTGTGTGTACGTTCATTAATACATGTGTGTGGGCTGACAGCCAGACATGCCACCTTGTGTCTTTGAAGATTATTATAGGTGCTGGTAGTCAGCAGAGCACGAGGCAGTGGTTTAACATTTACGTCATGCTTGGCTGTAACAGTGATATAAAGGTTAGTCACATTCTGAAGGGTAGTGATTACACTTCCCCTTCCTGTCATGCAAGTTTTGGCAACCTAAGAAAAAAAAATGAAGTTTTGTTTTTACTGAAACAAATCAGTAACAAAAACAGAATAAATGATTCAATAAATGAACAAACAAACAAATAAAAATAATAATAATGAATTATTGGTCAAGCACTTGTACAAATGAACATACTAATGAATGAATGATTAAAGAAGTGAAGGAACTAATGAATGAACGAGCAAATTAACTAAAATGATTGATTGAGCAAGTAAACGAACAAATGAACGAGCAAACAAACAAATTAATGAGTAAATTATTGAGCAAGTGAATGAACAAAATAGATGACAGAATTAAAAATGAGCAATGAACGAGCAATTAAAAACATTCATTTTAAACTTGATAAAAGCACTGATGTGGTACATTATTTTAATTATTTACTGTTATGTATTATGTATTTTTGTTTGTTTTTTATTTTTCAGTTTTTTTTAGTAATTTTGTATTTGTCATTTTTATTATGTCATTATATTTAAATATTACTTTTTATATTTCTTTAATAATTTATAGCTTCAATTATTTTATTTCAGTTTTAGTAAGTTTTAGAGATGTAGCAATTAACTGTTTTTTTTTGTTGTTTTTTTTTGCTTCATTTCAATCAAAAAAAAAAAAGATCATAGATCAAGAGATTAAAGATCTGATCATAAAAAAAAATCTGTTTATATGACTTTTATGCCTTCAGTGCCTGAGGTTAGAGTCTTTGTGATAAACACAGGGACCTGCTCTATAATTGGCTAAATTGATGGGAAAAAGTTCCAAATTCCTGAGAGGGCAGAGGCCCTGGTTAGGGCATGCAGCATGTGCAGATGGCTGCTCTGATCTGGAAGTGAATCTAAAGAGATTTCCCTTCACAGGAATGCACCCTGTTAATCTGTAGCCCCTCTTAGAAAAGGACCATTGGACTGAGGAAAGCATTTTGAGATCATAGCAGAGGATATGCAAACACATAATCAAGCTTTTTATGGTTGTCTGACATCACACATTGTTTTTTGTCTTCACAAAAAAAGTGCATTTTTGATTATTCATGCAGTATTATACAGTTTATTAATGCAGCTTTCCACCCCTTAATGGGTCATTACTGTTCTTAAAACAAGTACCAGTGTTTGAAATGAGTTTTTATAACACCCTGTCTGAATGGAATCTACATTTAGACTGAGCAGCAATTGTATGAATCTCCTCTGGTTTCACAGTTACCAGGTTGGTTTTATTGATAATGCTGAAACATCTTAGGAAACGTCACAAGAGCTAACAGGACTCGGAAATATTTCTCATTTCCATTTGACTTACGAACAGGTCACTTCTAAATATTGGCCCACTTCACAGTTAGTTGGTAAAAGTGTGTTGAAATATTGGAAAGTCATTACTAAACAAACAATGCAGCGGAAGATCCCTGTGAGTGTGTGACTACGCATATATTCAGGATAGTAAAACTACATTCACTGCAAAAAAATAAAAATTGTTTCAAAAAGTTGTTTCAACTTAAAATAATTTGTTACCCCGCTGACTTAAAATTTTTAGTTTAGTCAACTTGAAATTTTAAGTTACTCAGTGTTAATTTAAGGGACAACTGGAATATTTTAGTTGACTAAAAAATTTAAGGCAGCGGGGTAACAACTTATTTTAAGTTGAGACAACTTTTTTTTTTTTTGCAGTGTTATGGGACTTTGGGAAAACTAAGGAAGCCTGTTTCCTTCTCAGAATAAAAAATAAAACTGGTAATTGTGTGATAAATTTTAAACAACATAAGTCATACTGTGAGATAAATTTGCAATTATAAGAAATAAAGTCTTAATTGCGAGATCAAGTTGCAGTTTATTGTTTTGCTCCAAGGCAGAATAAAACAGCCATCCACTGCAAATGGCTTAATTAACATAAAAAATAATCTTTAATAAAATTGGAAAATATAAAAAGGATTATATAGGTTTAGGGATAAAGTTAGCAGCTAGAAAATATCATTAGTTCATTGTAAAAACAATAGGCATTAATGGAAGCCCCTGTCATGATAGCATAGTATTTGTTGGACTTTTTATACGGTTGTGGTCTCCTTCTAGAAGGCCTTCAGAGCTAATGAGATTTAAAATATGCACTATGATTTGTCTGGAAAAGTCTAAGGCCTTCAATTACTCAGGATATAATCACCGGCCTAGAGAAGGAGGACTAAGTAAAGGGCCTTGTGTTAAGCGACTGTGGGAACAGATCAGCCCTGGACGACTACAATCCGGACATTAGAGAGCATTACCTCAGCTTCTCATGTTCGCTGTGTGACACAAGGTCGAAGATGGGCCTAACAGCTGTCAGAGCAAAAGCCTAAACTGAGAGGATGTGGGCTGCTCGCTAGTATTTATTTGCAGTTATCCCAGTTATTTCATTGGTTCGGCCATCCACATAAACTGGTGTGATTAATGTAAACAAACTGTATTAATACAGATGTCAAGATGGTAAATCAAAGGGGGCTTCCCCATAACTCTGCTTATCTGTGTTACTCTTGAACTCATTAGAGCTTAATACCCCTCACAGCTGCTAGCAGGACTGGATCTCCTGTCTCGCCAGTCGGACCCTCCCTGGGGCGCGTTCCCAAATTCCCACTGCCCGTGTTCGGTTTCCTGCCCCTGAATAGGAGCAAAAGAGCCACCACTGGTTTTAAAACAATTACCAGTTTAAGAGCTCCAAATAAGGCGCTTCATGGAAAACAATATAATGACAGCAACTGTTATTTACTGTAATGAATTGGCCCCTATTATGAGCATAGGGTCCTGTGGGGACCGCTCATTGAGGCCTTTCAATGCTCTCCCACTGAATACATGTCAGGAGACATAAAGGCCTCTCAAAGCAACACTAAGACTGTAGCCTTGACGATAAAAGAGTTGCGGTAAGATCATATTTACAAACCATTCACTAACATTTTAAAGCCTATTGAGCCACATCCTATTTGGGTAAATAAAGGGAGTCTGTGTGGTGGGAAGTGTGGATGTATACTGTATTCTCAAGAGCTGGTTCAGAGGAGGACTTGACTCAGGCATGGGAAAGCAAATAAGTGGGATTATCTGCCTTCAAAGGTGCAGCTGAATGAATGGTAGGGCGCAGAACTCGCACAAAGGTGGGTGAGAGAGAAATGCCCTAGCATTGGTAGTGATGATACGCACACACCTGTTACTCGTCTATTATTTGTATGTGTATTAAAGTGCAAAATGCATGTTCAGGTGGTTCTTTGTTGTCAGATACACCTGCTTAAGTCTTAAGCCATTCCTGTTAGGGATTAGATCATTAGGTGAGAATTTTGCCAAAAAATAAATAATTCCTGCACTCTCAGAAAAAAAAGGTACAAAAGCTGTCTCTGGGGCAGTATACCTTTTCAAAAGATACTTCTTTGTACCTAAAGGGTCTATATTGGTACCTTGAAGGTAGATATTAGTACCTAAAGTGTACATATTAGTGCCTAAAAGGTACAAAAGTGTACCTTTTGACAAGGTAAACCTCAGTGACAACTTTTGTACCTTTTTTTCTGAGAGTGTGGCTTGTCCTGACAGAATGTTGATCATCTACATATTGCTTTGAAGACAAACTGAGATGTGTATGAATACTACTTATAATCTACTTATATAAATTTATATAAACATTATTATATATATATATATATATATATATATATATATATATATATATATGTATATATATATATATATTCAAATAAAAAATAAAATTCAAATAAAAGCTTTTTTTTATTCTTTAAGAAACCTGGAAATGATATCAAGTTTTCCACAAAAATATTAGCACAGCTGTTTTTAACATTGATAATAATAGGAAATGTTTATTAAGCACCAAATCAGCATACTGGAATAATCACATGACAGATGGAGTAATTGCTGTTCAAAAATTCAGCTTTGCTATCACAGGAATATTTTTTATCATTATTCTAAAACATTAAAAAAGAAAGCAGTTATTTTAAACTAATAATATTTCACAATATTACTGCTATTAAAGTATTTTATTATTATTATTTTATTATATAATTTGATTATATAATTATATTAATTCTGTTTTGATTACATATGTATTATAAATATCAATTATGTTTTAGCAACTAAATATTGACATGCAGAGACTCAAATCTTTATTCTCGTTTTAAACCACTTGATGTATCTGAATTGCTCAAATAAACCAATTCACAGAAATAACAACAATAACAATAATAAAATTGCCCAACAGTAAGGGGCAGCTGTGGCCTAATGGATAGAGAGTTGGACTTGTAACCCGAAGGTCGTGGGTTTGAGTCTCAGGTCCGGCAGGGATTGTAGGTGGGGGGAGTGAATAACCAGCACTCTCTCCACCCTCAATACCACGACTGAGGTGAGACCCTTGAGCAAGGCACTGAACCCCCAACTGCTCCCCGGGTGCCGCAGCATTGGCTGCCCACTGCTTCGGGTGTGTGTTCACTACTGTGTGCATGCACTTGGATGGGTTAAATGCAGAGCACAAATTCCGAGTATGGGTCACCATACTTGGCCACACACCACTTCCCTTTCCCCCTTTTATATGAGAGCATGTTTGATTATTGCCTTATATTGCAAAAATAACAGTAATATATTTATTGTAAAAATAACAGCAATATAGCATATGTTTTTTTTTTTACATCACTGCTTTAATTAGTTGTTTGCTGATGGAAAAGCTATAACAGCTTAAATACTGTCTCGCTACAGAAAAGTGTAGTTGAGTAAGTAGTGTTGGTAGTTTCAGTCTAACAACATGTATTCCTCAACAAATATATGCTGATGCCGCTGGACATGTCTTGAGTCAATGTGCAGCTGTGTTTGAGTTTAACCATGTACACTGTTACTTCTACTCTCAGTAATGTTCTGCATCTCAACAGCAGCCCACCATCTGCATTCTCACACATACAAACAAGCAGACGTACATATATTACCAAGCTTTTCCCTTCAGGCAGCCTTGGAGAAAAACGATACCATAGCGCAGAGCATTTTGCACATGACTTCTCGGACAGTTCCCACACTCAAAGCTGTCTTGGGGTGTCTGACCTTTTTGCCAAGTGCACCGTCCCCCGCCCCCTCCAAACTCAGCTCCTCTCCTCCCCTTCCCAAGGCCCTCCGGTTTGGACAGCTGCAGCCAAGCTGGCCGCCTTGCTCGTGGAAAACATCCGCCACACAAGGAGGGCTTCGGTTGTGGCCTCTCTGCCAGAGAGAGAGAGAAGGAAGGAGAGAGAAAAGGAGAGAAGGGTGGAAAGATACCGTGAGTGTGTGTGTGTGGGTAGCACTTTTCCCAGCCCTGTGGACACATGTCTGCCCGCCTCTCCTGTCACTCTCTCCCTGCGCACACATCCCAGGGTTCATAGGCCTAATCCCCTGCAGCATGGCTCTAATTTAAGGCCTCCCCACCGTCAGAATGTGGAACATAAACAGGACTGAGGTTACATGCTGCAGCCCTGCCTCTCCTTGTGCCTGTGCCTCGGCCCGGGCCCTCAGCCAGCACTCACCATCTGACATTCATTCACTCTTGAAACTGGCTGCACTCCACTATGTTTTGTTTTTGTCTTTTTCCTTCCTAACCATTAGGTAGCGCAGTCTGAATTTTTTTTTATTCTGCCCTTCACCTTCCTTGGCTTCTCTATAAGGTGTTTTTTTTTCTTCCTTAAAGGGATAGTTCACACGAAAATCTAAATTCTGTCATCATTTACCAAACCTATTTATGTATGTTAACTAACTTATTTACTTATTTTTTTAATTATTTGTTTACTTCTTTCTTTTTATTTATTTATTTGTAATTAAATAATGTATTTATTTTTTATTTACCTTTTATTTGTCAGAATCGTCTAATATTATTTTGGACCCCATTGACTTCGGTTATGTAGACAAAAATATAGACAGTTGGGACAGTTATAGACAGCTGAATCATTCTTCAAAATAACTCTTTTTCTGTCCCACAGAAAAAAATAAATTAATTAATTTGTGTTTGCAAATGACATAAGGGTGAGTAATTTACTACAGATTTTTTTTTTTTTTTTTAAATATCCTTTTAACTCCTTCCCAGGAACCGCTAATTTCATCGACTAGCTTGTTTCCTGTTTCTTCGCCCTCTCTTGTTTGTGCTGATAAAACTGGTGTGAATACAGAAGAGGATTACTTTGAGATTGAGGCTTAAAGCAGTACTTTATGATAGGAACCTTTTTGATGTTGCTATGACATTGCATCATATTTCTGTTTTGGCATTCATAACCTTGCAGCAGTAGAATATGACAGTTAAAAGGGAGTTACATTTTATCCTATGCAGCTCTGTTGAGCTCACACAAATCTTGCAATGATTCCAACTCAAACATTTGTAAAGAAAACATTTGGTGATGATTGTTATGGTAAACTGTAGTATTCCTCACTTACTTTTACTTAAATGGGAAGTAGTTTGTAAAATGACTCTTAAAGGGATAGTTCACCCAAAACTTAAAGTTCTGTCATTATTTAGCCACCTTCTGGCCTTTCTAAAATTGTATGCACAGTTTTTGTCCATGCGATGAAAGTCATTGTTAATTTGGACCCCACTGACTTTCATTGCATGCACAAAAAAAACAGACATTTTTCTAAATATCTTACGTTATGTTCCACAGAATAAAGAATTTGGAATGATATGAGAGTGAGTAAATGATAAAGGAATTTTCATTTTGGAATGAACTATCCCTTTTCTTACTGAGCAGAATAAATTTAGCTCACGCTTTTGGATTTTGTCTGAGATATTATCATTACAAATAACATGTAAATAAAGATAAAACTGAAAGATGAATTTTGTTTTGTATTAAAAAAAAATGTTGAATTGATTAAGGTTATTGCAAAGAACATGATCTACTGATCTTCTTTTCCAGTACGCATATCTTCTTTACTCATGAGACCCTCTGAACATGAATCTCAAGCAAACCCTATAAAAGATGTACAGAGATAACACAGGGCTGCAAGCTGTCGATATAAAAAGATCAAAACAACGACTTGTGAGTGTTTTCTCCCCCGCGTGGCCCTTTCTGAAGCGTGGGTCACACCGCGTTGAGGTTACGGCAGAACCCAGTGGAACCTCAGTCTTACTTCAGATCACATACAAGCTGCTCCAGCTCAGGCACATCAAAACCAAACTCATCCCGATGCAGATTTCCTCCACAGGCCCATAGGGAACCACCACTACGAGGTGCTGCACCCCTAAACTCACCCCGCTCTGAGAAAGTGCCTGGGAAAAAAAAAGTGGGCAGCTTTTTGCTCAGAGCTCTCAGCTTAAGCCTCCCCAGTGCCAAGAGCTTTTATGATTTAGAAGTCTGGCACTTGTTTCATACCTTCTGGCTACAAGCAGTTGAAACACTGCTCCTTTTTACTTTACTGAAGGCAGAGAAAAACCTCTAGAGAAATCCATGTCCAGGTTTTAAGTTGCTTTATTGGTGTTACTGGTCTTTCACTCATGCTGCAGATTTGGAGCTTAAAAATAATATTTGTGATTATATAATCTCTAGTGAGCTCTGTGAAGTTTGAAAGAGGGCATTATTGTGACCTTTAGTGTGTACGCCTTCTATCATTGCTGTTGCACTTTTCCCAAAACAGAATATTGTTTTTCGTGCATGTATAAAAGCAGAAGTGCCATGGTTAAGTGTTGTTAAATTTTATAGGGTCACTAGGGTAAGATGCGCTTGACCACTAAATTTTGTCTCCACACATTTGTTGAATAGTTATGCTCGTATTGATGTTGACTTTTCATTTGAAAGTCAGCATTTGTGAGACTTCCATCTGAACAGTTTTGATGTTAAATAGGTCAAATTTTTATAACAAGAAATTTGATTAGGTTTTGTTATATAAAAATCTGGTAATAGTGATCTATGATGTTTTGTTACATATTAATATATTTAAATATTGTGGTTTGTCTACAGTAATTCGTTAACATTTACAAAGAATTTTTTTTTCCTTCTGAAGCAAAAAGTTAAAGTTAGACCTGTTTTACATATATAATCAATTAATATGTATTCAATTAAATATAGAAATTTTTAATTTATGGAAGTTTAGTGAATCTTTTTGACTGGGATTCTGTTATTGTGTTTGTCTGATTAAACTGTCCAGATGCATACATATAATATTTGATTTTGTGTAGTTATATTTGTACTGGAATATTTCATTAATAGCACCCTTTTAAAACAGTAAAAATTATAACATATGTTTTAACATATATTTTATAAAAAATATTTTATATATTTTTTTAATATTCTGCAACATCAGGCGTCTTTCCACATACTACTTTGTTTTATTTTAAATTTTTATTTATTTATTTATTTATTTGTGAATTTCTTAATTACTCTGCACTTTAAAGTATTTACATTTGTTCTTTAAGTGAAATAATGTGCTTGTGTAAAAAGGGTAGTATTTTTGCAGCTTGGTTCTTGCTGATTGTCACCTGATTCATTAATAGTCCCAGAGTGGGAACAGCTCATTGTAGAACACAATGAAGCAATCTCTTTTCATGAACAGGACACTAAGTGTAAAACTAAGTGTTCGGTATTCACAGCTTCGCATTATCTCATATGATAAATGTTCTCGTCTATAGTTATTTTTTTCTACAGATAACTTGATTACCTCATTTCTGCACAGCAGGGACTCGAAGGCACCCCACTAGGGGTTCTGAGAGCTGACCATCTGCTGGGGGTCTCTTTAACCCCTGGTCTGGTCCGGGAGCTGACATTTCACACGGACGACACTGATGTTAAGCTGGGTGCCCATCTCCAAAAGTCTGGGTTGAGAGCACTTCTGTAGATTGAGTTTGTAGACACAGTAAGCATAAGGCCATATGGATGGCCACTCTCTGTTAGGCATAGAATGAACAGAGATGTCCGTTACTGTCATTTCCTTAGCCCTAAGATCCAAAATTCAGGTTTATTTGTATAGCGTTTCTGACAATACTTTATAGTTTTAAAGCAACTTTACAGAAAATACTTGTTTCAGTGTTACAATTAGGAAGTATTCTGTTATCAGCCAGAGATTATTCCATTAAAAGTAATGTCCAAATTGCATTTGTCCAGCTTGTGCTTGTAATAATTACAATATAGATAATATTTGAGAGAGTTATATGTCAATCCAAAGGTTGGCATCATCTGGAGTCAAGTTCTGGCATCATCTGAAATCTTTGCAAAATCTGAATCCGAACTGATGCATAAATGCTGTTTTTATAGAAGAGGGTTTAGAAATGTTGCTCAGGACTCTTTAATATCCATTGGTATAGCTAGGGTGGCTACATTATTACTCTCTCACCTGCATAAAGACCTTTTAGACTTTCTTGTGTGGAACACAAAATATATTGAATAATGTTTCAACTGTTTTGTACATGCAATGAAAGCCAATTGGGGGTGCAAACAACACAGGACCCCACTGGACAGGTTTAGAATGACACAAGGGTGAATAAATGCTGATGTTTCTTCCATTTGGATGGTTAATATTTGGATATGTGTGTCTACATGTATGAGTACAACCATAGTAAAAGCATAAGACTTAGGGTGCTCAGACAAGGCCTAAAGTAAAAAATCCATATTTCACTCTATACTCTATACTTTATATGCCCTTTTAATTTTTGTTTTGATTAATAGTCCATTTCATCTCTGTCTCTGATACCTGCCACAACCAATAAGGCACAAAAACGATGGGCTGTGGCAGAACTAACTTAATTCTTGTCATCCGCCCCTTTGCAAGGTATGGGAAAAATAGCGTGGTCTGAAGTTTTTGGGATGAGAGAAGCTCTCTGAATGAGGAAAAGGAGAAAGGAGCTGAAAGGAAAAGGAACTCAGTCAATGGAAAGGGGCTGGAATGGATGAATAAACCAATACCCTCGTCCACAGTGTTGATATTTCCCTCAATGGCTCCTTCTAAAGTGAGCATTTTAAGCCACCCCGACACACTAAATTTGCCCATTGTGGCGGGAGAGGCCTCTGCCTCTCGAAAGACTAGGTAAGGAGGCACTGGGGGCAGATGGAACCTGCCTATCACCTCAGTGGCGTCTTTCTACCCCTGAGCCTACCCCCTATTCCTCCCTGCCATTCACTAGGCCCAGTGGGAATGTCCCTGGACCTGGCTCTTTGGTAGCAGCCCCATACAATGAGTCTCTCTAGCGAGGTTGAATGTGGCCCCATTGTTACACCCAGGGCCATTAAACCACCTCCTGGGCAAACAAGAGCGTCCCTCTTCCTTTATGAAGGCCGAAGAAGCAACAAAGAGAGGAGTCATCGAGACAGAGAGGGGCTGGCCTTTGTTTGGTGTCTTTTCTGAAGGTCTTCAATAGCTGAACTGGGAATGGGAGGCTTCTGTTTGGTCTTTAGCCTGCCCATATTGCTGGACACTGTTGTTTGGTAAAGCGGAGATGTGAAGTTAATTGACTGAGTGGCCCCTAAACGCCATGCCACAAATAATTCAAGAGGGCAGAAAAAAAACGTATTGTGTACCAATAAGTTCCCACTTCTCTCACATGGGAGAAATTCTAGCTGGACTCCCTAAGGGTCAAGAAACATTAATGGCTGTTGAGAGTCCAGGGGAAAATAATACCATGTGGCTATGAAAAAGTACAAATGTGCTTTATTTGATACAAAGACATAATAATTATAATTTTAAAGGAATGTTCCATGTTCAATACAAGTTAAACTCATTTGACCCCAAATTTTTGAAGTATGTATAATCTTGCCTCAATTTGTTTTGAGATTACATTGAGTACAATTGTAGTAAATGGGACCAATTTTTGGATTTAAATGCATAAACGTGAAAGTTATGTCTTTTTTTACAGTCGTTATAATGCTCATGGTATTTCATTGTCAAGGCAACAAAATTGTAAATTTGGATATAACTACACAGAAAAATTTTATGTAGCCTACATTTATTTTCTGCATTAAAAACATGCTAACACATATTGTTTACATCTTGTATTTTGATGCGTCTATTTCATTTTATTTTCAATATAATGCCACAAATGCTTACAGTTAACTTGTAACCATCACTAAATTCAAAATCTTCCAATAATGTTTCATTTTAGCATTGCTAATGTAAGATGACCCTTCTGTTACCTCGGTTATCCAAGGATTACCTGCATGAGACCAACGCTGTCATCCAGACGGCACTAGATCTGAGGTTGCAGCTATTGCTAAGTAGAGACGCTGGTCTCCAGACGAGTAGAAGTCTCCCCGTACTGGCTCTCTGCCACCTTGCCCTCAAGCCTGAGGCCTAATCGAGTTATCATATCAACAAATCTCTCATCAGGGGCCCACGCCTGACACCAGCAGAAAGAGAGGCCAGTCGACGACTAATTTCCAGCAGCAGGATGCTAGAGCTCGCCTGCCAGGCGGGATGAAAAGTACCTGCAGACCCCAGTCGAGCTGCCCTCACCATCCCGCTGGGAGAGCACTCACGCTGGGCACCATGCTGGGGCTGTTATTCGATTAGCTGCAGCGCTAAGTGGGGAGCTCCATTCTACATTCTGAGAAAGCAGCTAGCCTCCCACAGGGCTCACGCTCTTCTCAACTATGAAGGGGCGAACGCGGAGACAAGGCGAATCAAAGGGAGTGTGCAACTATAATCTGAATAAAAAGGCTGTCTGTGATTCTGTAATGAGCGGGTTCTTGACACCGAAGACAGCTATGGTGTGGCTTGTATAAAAGACGGCAATACAGTAACATCAAGATCAAGCCTGTCATTTGAGATTTTAGGACTGGACCCTCAATGCTGCATCACAAATTTTATTATTTTAACTCAGAAGCAAAAGTGCATATACAAATTATTGAACTTAAGTGTAAATTTTAAAAACATAAACGTAATACTGACAAGTAATAATAAAGCTACAATACTAATAAGCAAAATGCTCAATTCTGAATGACCTCTCACCGTTTTGCTCTCTTACAACGGTGGCGTACAGGTCGGTTTCTCTAAGAATGAGTGCATGAAGAGAGGTGGCAAGTGGGGGCCCTCAAGTTGACCTGACACTCTTCTGCTACCTGCT
>JAFVLL020015148.1:57813-77294 GCA_021397915.2 Tor tambroides | reverse complement strand
CCCTCTTCTAAGCAGCCTCAGCTGGGACCGATCAGCCCGCGGTGATTGTGTGCAGGTGAATCTCCTCCGTTGCCAGGGCGACGCTGATAGGCGCCCGGGACACGTGTCACAATATATATATATATATATATATAGTATGATGTGACTATATCACTGCCTCACACTCCACCCCAGTAGGTGGCGGAAATGCACCAAAGCTGGTTTGCCAACCGCCATTAAGTCCAAAGAAGAAGAAGAAGAAGTATGATGTGACCTCTTTAAGTGAAGGTTGTCAGGGTTTGCTTTTGAAACATTGATTTCGCTTTAAGCCCAATGATCAATCCTGAAACAATTTTATACCTCATGGGTTTTCACAACATATTCATAGAGATGAGCTATTTATGTACAAATATAATTCCTGGTGTCCTCTTCTCTGTCAGTAGAAGATGTGATGAACTTGACATCACGTCGTCTGTCCGTCAGCCCCTCTTGTGCCTCCAGTAACTCCCACAGAAACTACTCCTTCCGCAGGGGCTCTGTGTGGTCAGTGCGGTCAGTGGTCAGTGCTGAAGGTAAGAAACAGTCAAAATTATGGGAAATTAAACAGAATATTAACAGTCAAAATTATCTCTTTTCAACATGAACACATTTAGGTACAGAATAAGGAATCATAAAATCTTATATTTATTGACCGTCATTAAATTTATTGTTTTATAAATGTGGTTTGTTTACCTTATAAGATGATGAGAACACAACAGAACTCACACCAACACATCACATGCTGCAGCCACCCCAGTCTGTTTTCCCACCATGCATCTGTGCTGCTGTGCTGCCCATTGTGCACCTGATGGAAGATGGAGAAGTTCGGGAAGATGGAGTTGCAGGTGAGTGGCAAAGAAGAATTAAAAAAAATATATATTTTAGAATTTATTAGACCTCTGCTCTTTTAGACCCTCACACTAATTTATTTCTTTTTGTGTTCCCACAGTATGTGCTGTTGCTCAGCAGGTTTTGTGGAACTGCCTGATTGAAGATCCAGCTTTGGTTCTTAGACATTTCCTGGAGAAACTCACAGTCAGTAATAGACAGGTAAGGTCACTAAATAAGTCATTATTTTTAGAGAAGAAAAGATGAACGTGCTGTTATATGATGAAACATATGTTATGGTTATTGTTCTCAGGATGAGCTGATGTACATGCTGAGGAAACTGCTTCTTAACATTGGGGATTTGCCTGCACAGACCTCGCACATTCTTTTCAACTATCTGGTGAGACCTTAGCATGCTTTTTCAACTGCTTTTTTAATGTGATGACTGCACTCTTAGTGAGCACTCTTAAAAATAATAAAGCTACCAAAAAGAACCAAAAAGGGTGTTTTCAGAAATTCCATAGAACAAATATTTTGGATTCCAGGAACAGTTTTTCTTAGTGCCATAGAACTTATATGAGATTATTTGAGTGTGCACCATTTTTTTTTTGCAAGGGTTTGTTGTTTAATTTAAGAATCTTTGTTTTAAAATACAATCTAAAATTGTGTCGTCATTTACTCACTCTCATGTAATTCCAAACCCTTAAGGCTTAGGTTAGTCTTCAAAACAAAATTAAGATTTTTTTATGAAACCTGAGGGGTATCTGTCCCTCCATTGAATAAAATTGATACAAAAACTAAAAATGAATCTAAATGAGTCGAGTGGTTTATCATATGCAATGTTTTCTCTGTATATGTGTATGTCCTTGTTTAAATGTAAATAAAAGCCAAAATAAATCTGTTCATCATAACAAGTGATCATGTCTCTTCACAAGATTTGTATTAAACCACTCAGTTCATATGGATTCAGTTTACAATGCCTTTATGACCTTTTTACATCTTGTAAGTTTTTGTTACCTGGACTCTCAATGGAGAGACAATATCCTCTCAGGTTTCAATAAAATATCCTAATTTGTGTTTTGAGATTAACCAAAGTCTGGACAGGGTGTGCATATGATGACAGAATTTTCATTTTTCTAAGCACACATTCATCAAGAATTTTTCTTTTAAAAGTAAAGGATGGAGATAGAGGGATCTCATACTGCAGATCTACATATCAAACTTGACATGTGTAATCTCTTATTTTTCTAATTTTTTGCAAGGTGGGCTTGATCATGTACTTTGTAAGGACTCCCTGTGAGTGGGGCATGGATGCCATATCAGCCACTTTGACCTTTCTGTGGGAGATTGTGGGTTATGTGGAGGGGCTCTTTTTCAAAGACCTTAAACAGACTATGAAGAAAGAACAGTGTGAGGTCAAGCTTCTGGTTACTGCCTCCATGCCAGGTTGCATATTTCAGCATTACTCCATTCAGACAATAAGTTAACTAGTGTCTTTTTCATGTTTATAACTGTGCCTGTAATTGTGTGCCTAGGAACCAAAACCCTGGTGGTTCATGGTCAGAATGAGTGTGACATTCCCACCCAGTTACCAGTGCATGAAGACACGCAGTTTGAAGCCCTTTTGAAGGTCATTGTTATAGCTGTAAATTTGTTAGCATTATTTTGCTATATTTTGATAATATAACATCCTTTTTTCTTATTACTTATATGTTTTCACACCAGGAGTGTTTAGAATTCTTCAATATTCCAGAGGCTCGATCTGCTAACTATTTTTTGATGGATAAGCGTTGGAACCTTATACACTACGCCAAGGTGGGTTATGGTTGTTTCTGAACAGATCTACAAATTTCAAAGGATAGATACTATTTATTCTTGATAGCAAACACTAGATTGTTTGTATGTTGTCTGAAAATTGGTATGCTCTCTACATCAGACCTATGTGCGAGACATCTACCCTTTCAGAAGATCAGTGTCTCCTCAACTTAACCTAGTTCATATGCTTCCAGAGAAGGGCCAGGAGCTCATTCAGAAACAGGTGAGTTTTGTGAATTTTAGCATTAAGGGAGAAAGTGTTTTTACTGATCAACTTGTTAAATTCATATACTGTACGTAACTTTTTAATTAGAGCAAATTTTGTAGTTCAGTTAAGAAGATATAGCACAAATAACCATGCTTCTTTTTTTGCAGGTGTTTTCTAGAAAGTTAGAAGAGATTGGCCGAGTTCTGTTCATCATCTCTCTTACCCAGCGTATGCCTGCCATGCACAAACAATCCCACGTCTCCATGCTTCAAGAAGACCTTCTGCGACTGCCATCATTTCCTCGCTCTGCCATTGATGCTGAGTTCACGCTCTTCAATGAGCCTCTAGGTGAGTGAGAAAAACAATTTGGTCATTTTTTAAATAGCTAATAGTCTTGATTAACTGTCTAGCTATTTAACAAGTGGTGTCATTTCACCAAAATATTACATCTTACAATATTACACTAAGATATCAGTTCAAGTCTTGCTCATTGTAATCCTTTCTAACAATATAAATAGGCCTGCTCTAGAAGCTAATTATCAGGTATAACATTAAAAATGATAACATTAAATCTGATGCTGAGTTGAATTGTAGAATGACAAAAGAAAGACAAAAAATTATTCATGCACACAGAAAAATCACACACAATCACGCAAGTTTAATCTTGTGACCAACTTTTCTTCAATTCAAATGAAATAGCTTATTAACTAAACTAAAGAGAGTATTTACTCTATTAAAGTGAAACGGCAATCTCTTAAATTAGTGAAGTCCATTTTAAACAATAGAATTATTTAACGTGTTACCCAATAAGCAGTTGATTCAAACCATAAAATAAACAAATGCCCCTGTAAAATACTGCCATAAACTACAATTGCCAGCAAACAAAGTATTTTACCTGTTTGGAATTCATTTATTGCTACACATTTTTCTGCTTGATTCAGTAACAGAATAATATGACTATAATTTAGGTATTTACTTATATATAGTTTTGAAATATCATTACATTTAAACTAGCATTCAAACAAACTGCTTTGGCTTAATTTTACACAGCCAGTTGCAAAAATACATGATCCCTCGCCCCTATATTATATAATCAATAATATAATCAATAGGTAAATCAATATATATTTCCCCCCCTTCCCAGGAAAAGAGCTCTTTGGTTTGGACACTTTACATAAGGTCCTATGGATCAAACTGCTGGAGGAGATGTTTCTGGGCATGCCCAGTGAATACCCTTGGGGTGATGAGATTATGCTATTTCTGAATGTGTTTAATGGTGCCCTGCTCCTACACCCCGAGGACAGCGCCCTCCTCAGGCAATACAGCGCCACTGCCATCAACACAGCTGTACACTTCAACCACCTCTTCTCCCTCAGTGGCTATCAATGGATCCTTCCTACTATGCTCCAGGTTATCCGTAAACTTATGAGTTATTTTTATTCAGTATCACTTAGCAATGCTTTTTTCCTGTTTTTATTATGCTTATTCTGTTTTGTGTTGCTGCTGTTCTTTGTTGAAGACATACGCAGACTATGAGAGTAACCCACTGTTGCGTCGAGGGATTGAATTCTGCTGCAGGCAGTTCTATATTCTCCACCGCAAACCTTTCATATTGCAGCTCTTCGCTAGTGTGGCCCCACTGCTGGAGTTCACTGTAAGAACACTGAGCTTTAATGATCAACACTTCATTCATAGATGGTGTTATTACAGTGTTATTACAGCATTACTAAACATTGCATTTTTTTTCTTACAGACTCGCACTAGTACTGGTTTATCAAAAGGAGTGTCTTCACAGTGTCTTTTTGACCTGCTGGTATCTTTGGAGGGAGAGACTGCAGATTCCCTGGATGCTCTGGAGCTGGTGAAGGCTGAGAAACCTCTCCGCTCTCTGGGTAAAATGGCTCACAGAGCTCCTGGAGGATACATAGCTTAGATTGACCCTCATGCTCCATGTCACGTGAACAGACTTTTGCTATTGTTTTGGGTTTCTTTTTCAGATTTTTGCTATGGTAATGAGGACCTGGCATTTTCAATCAGTGAAGCCATAAAGCTCAGTGTCACAGTGGTTGCTTATGCCCCAGAATCCTACCGAAGGTTTGTACCTTGCAGATTTCAATCAAATTCTTTAGGAATTCACAATATGTATTGGTACCATATCAGTTATAAGCAGATGCCTATTAATACTGGATATATGTTGTCCAATATTAGATATGTGTGCATGCTTATTTTCCCAGTTTTTTACAGTTAGATTAGTTAGATCATTTCTCTGACATCTTTAATCTTTAAAGGGGTCATCGGATGTGACATGCACTTTTACAAGTTGTTTGAACTGAAATGTGTGTTGGTAGTGTGTGTGCACAACGACCCTATAATGATAAAGATCCACCCAGTGTTTTTTTTAATCTCATTAAATCATTTCCCCTTTCTCATATCAAGCCATTCTCAGATGCCTGTCTGTGTGACGTCACACAGACCCAGGCCCTCCCACGACTGTTGATTGACACTGGTGTTTTACCTTAGACCCGCCCTGCGTGAGCTGTCATCAGTCCGCCATTGCTTCGACGCCGGAGAAAGGGGTAGACAAGAATGTCTCCTAAGCGATTGAGATGTTTTGGTGTTGGATGTAATAATGAACATAGCAGTCGTCATTTACTCCCGACATCTGAGCCGCTGAAGATGCAGTGGATTACCTTTGTTTTTGAAGGGAATGCATCCTCCGATCTACCTAAATGCCTTTATGTTCACGCGAGTCATTCGTGATCCAGTCTCACCTAGAGAAGAAGTGAATATAAGGTTCTTTTATGAATTTTGCAAATCGCCTTTCCTAATAACGTGCTAGTTAGCAAGTTCCGCAGCTAAAGTAAACAGTTTCATGAGAACGGCTCGTCACCCCACAGAAGAGAGGGGTGGGGTCAGCAGAGCTAATTAGCATTTAAAGGAACACGCACTAAAACGGCTTGCTGAAAACAGAGCTGATTTTGACAGGGTAAAAAGGGTGTTGTTTTACACTACCATTGAGAAATTGTAACCAAAGTATGTAATAGACTTTTTATTAAGACCCTAAAGAATCAACTTGTGGAAAATGGGCATCCGATGACCCCTTTAAAAACACTTATATATTAGTAATAATTTTAAAAACACCGTTAAATGCAGTCTTTAGCAAATCAAAAAATTAATATTCATTTTTATTTTAATGTTGTGATGCCTAATTATGTTGCTATTATGTGATGTAAATATGTGATTTCATTTAAAATTACTGATTTTAGTTTTTGGCTAATGATTCAATCCAGTCAAAGGATATCAAACATGTTTGATACTTTGAGTTCCTGTTAGTTTGTTGGGGCACTTTTAAAGTCTGGTAGTGTGGTTCTCAGTCATTTAGTGCATGATGACCAGTTTTTTTCTGTAAACATTTACAAAATCATCAAGTGACTGTTCATATCTGAAAAGCTGTAAAGTGTATTTTAGAGTACAATGGACTCTTTCTTTTTGAAAAGAGAAAATTCTATTACCAAGGTAGAAAATCTCTGTTTCTCTTGTCAGTTTGCAAATGCTCATGGTTCTTGAGGCTTTGGTTCCGTGTTACCTGCAGAAGATGAAGGGTAACACACAGACTCTGGAGTCGGCATCTGCAGCGAGGGATGAGATCGCTGCCATAGCTGCTCTGGCCACTTCTCTGCAGGCTCTGCTCTACAGCGTGGAGGCATTGACACGGTCAGTCCCAGAACACAGCCTTTACTGTAATTACATACTGTCCTAGAGTCCTAGATATTCCCTGTGTCATGTATAATTTATTATTGTGTTATCATTTGATTTTTAATTCATAGACCCATGACTGCACCTCAGATGAGTCGATGTGATCAAGGCCACAAGGGAGCAACTACAGCCAACCACGCCATGTCTGGAGGACCAAACACCAGGTCAGGGCACATATAATGTGTTCATTTCTATTGTGTCTGTACACAAGAAAACATTTGTATAAAGAGTACAGTACAGTGTTTACAGTCTAGATAAGTGTTTAAAGACGCTGTTTACAGTTGAAATAGCTAATACTGTATGGAATCAGTTTTTATTTTTGTGACTTGTTGCAGTTTCTTCCTTTTTTGTTGGGGCATCATAACAAAATAATACAGTTGACATACAGAAACTGTTCCTTTCCCTTCCCAACTGGCCCACCTTTTTTAAAGGTTTTAAAACCCACAATATGACTCACATTCAGAGTTGCCTGGTTCTTTCTGGTAGGAAAGTTCAGAGAAAATAAAAGAAGAATCAATTACTATAGCAGCAGATATGGTACTTTCTTGTTCAGATTATGTTTTTCAGATATTTGATCTTTACATGGCTAGTCATATCTGCATTTATATGGTTATCACGGGAACCGTGGATATACATCAAACCATTAAAAATAAATACATTTTATTTTCAAGAATACAAGAATTCCTTTTTCAAATACATGCATTTGGGTCATTTTAACTCAGTAACCCAACATACTTCTCATCCCAGCTTCCTCCTTCTCCCAGCTGCCATATAAGAAGGTCACTTAGCACTATGCTGACACCTACTGTATATTCTTATAGTAAAGTAGTATAACAGAAAATGTCTGCACTGCCTGAACACATATGGTTTGCATGTTGAAATGATTTGCAAGTAATAGTACAATAACAACAAAACAAGCAGTAGTTGTTTGAAAGTGCTCTGGTTTGACAGGGATAACCTGCACCTGCTGGAGGAGGGTCAGGGTATACTGAGGGAGGAACTGGACGAACGTATCGCCCGTGAAGAGTTCCGTCGCCCCCGTGAGTCTCTGCTTAACATCTGCACAGAGTTCTACAAGCACTGTGGTCCGCGCCTCAAAATCCTGCAGAATGTGGCAGGAGAACCCAGAGTTACTGCTCTAGAGCTGCTGGATATCAAATCTCATATGAGGTGAAACAAAAGCTACCTAAAGACGTCTGAACATCCAGTAGCACAATGGAGCAACTAAGTCATAGCAAACATTTCTAACATGTTTTACAGATTGGCAGAAATCGCCCACTCCCTTCTCAAATTGGCCCCGTATGACACGCTGACCATGGAAAGCCGAGGACTGCGCCGCTACATCACAGAAATGTTACCCATCACCGATTGGTCAGCAGAGGCCATTCGTCCCGCCCTCATCCTCATTCTGAAGAGGCTGGACCGCATGTTTAACAAGATTCATAAGATGCCCACACTCAGGTGCGTTCACCCTCAGGCTCTGTGCACCAGGTATGTCCTCACGCTGATCTCTAGCCCTCCACCATCTGTGTTTCTGTCTGCACTAGTGGAGCTCTGCTGGCCTTATCAGTGGTATCACATCTCTGAGATGTGATGGCCAGCTGCTGCTGTTGTGCTTTGGTGTTGTGCTTTGTTTTCCATTGTCTCATTATGATTTCAAAATAAAGTTGAGTAAATGGTGGACTAAATGTTGTAAAGCAACAAGTATGCCTAAGAATATTATATCTTGCTTTTGTGTACATATTATAAGCTTGCTTATGTTTGTGAAGTATTGTCTACAATACACTTTTGCAATATACTTTTAAACTTATTAGACAACAATATGTCATTTATCAAAAACTTACAACGTAAAGTATTCTGCCTAAAGCACTATTTTATGTAGGCATTATTTTTGTGAGTATCAGTGCAAATATTTTTTTCCAGTGGCAGAAGGGATTCATTACAAAATCCCTAAAGTGACATTTCCAGAAAAAAAAATAAATAAATTCACATGCACAAATTTAGCATGATTCGGAAATTTTGTGCACATAAAAAACTTTGTGCTCAAATGTGGTTTTGTGGACATATCAAAGTTTCTTCTGCATGTGGAAAACTATTTTTGTATGTGAATTAAAATTTTATTGTGCATGCAATTGCAAATATTTTCTGAAAAACTTATCATGCACAGTAAAACTTTTATGTGTGCATGGGAAAAAATGTTTTTTGTGTTTTTAGCGTAAAGGTTTTCTCATGCATTCACAATTTTTTTGTGTGCAGATATATGTACATAAACCAATAACTGTAATGTGTGAGCACAAATATTTTCCAACAAACAAGAAAATGTTTTGTTTGCGTATACATTTTTCATGAGCATATACACTACTATTTCTTTAAGTTGTAATACTACTTAGTAATGTTGTTTTTAATGTATTTTTGATCAGATAAATCCAGCCTTGATAAGTGACTTCTTTCAAAATCATCAGTCTAAGTAATTTAAAACTTTTGACCTGTAATGCATTAACTTTCTAATGCACAAACAGATGTTTTTTTCTGGAAAATTCCACTTTGGGTGCTCTGTAATTCAGTGACTAGTGGCAGAAAACATATTGTATGATACCTTGTTGATATCCAACTTTTAAAAGTGTGTGAGATGAATATCTCTGTGTGTTGTTTTTCAGGCGGCAGGTGGAGTGGGAGGCAGCTAGCAGTCTGATTGAAGGGATTTGTTTGACACTTCATCGGCAGCCAATCATTTCCTTCCTCCCTCACCTGCGATCACTAATCAACGTTTGTGTCAACCTGGTGAGTCCCAAACACCTGTTGCCGATGAGATCCTTTGTGTGATGTATATTTGTTTACATAAAGATGTATGTGTTTAGGTGATGGGGGTTGTGGGGCCATCTAGTGTGGCAGATGGACTTCCCTTGTTGCATCTGAGTCCATACCTGTCTCCTCCTCTTCCCTTCAGTACAGCAGTTGTGCGTTTGGTTGCTATGCAGATCCAGGTATAATCTGTTTCTTTCTATAGATATTTCTAATATGCATTTCAGTTCATTGATATATTTTTGGGAATATGTTTAATGTCTTCCTCCAATTCTAGGCTTTAAAGGATGACTTCCCACTCAGTCATGTGATCTCCCCCTTCACCAATCAGGAGAGACGAGAGGGGATGCTGCTGAACCTCTTGATTCCATTTGTATTGACTGTGGGCTCAGGGAGTAAAGGTCTGCCTTAGAGAACAAACAGAACCTGTAACTTAAATATGCTCAAAGTCATAATACAATTGGATGTAATTTAAAATGTTTATTTATGTTTTTCCTTTACAGACAGCCCTCATTTGGAGCAGCCAGAGGTATTTCTACTTTTGCAGACAGTCATTAACATCCTGTTACCTCCACGCATTATCAGCACTTCCCGCAGTAAGAACTTTGTCCTGGACGCATCCCCTGCCCACTGCTCCACCCCAGGGGACACTGGGAAAGACCTGCGTAGAGAGGGACTGGCTGAATCTACCAGCCAAGCAGCTTATCTTGGTACTAGAGCCCTGGAGACGGTTGGATGGTGTAACATGAGATTTTTTTTTTTTTATAGATGTCTGTATATTTTATAATTTCTTTTAATCTGCTCTTTCTAGCTCTGAAGGTGGTCTTAGTCTGCTTTGAGCGACAGTTGGGTAATCAGTGGTACAAGCTGAGTCTGCAGGTCAAGGAAATGGCCCTGCGTAAAGTTGGTGGTCTGGCTTTCTGGGATTTCATTGACTTCATAGTGCGCACAAGAATTCCAATCTTCATTCTATTGCGCCCCTTCATACAATGCAAGGTGGGCAGATTTTGAGGATATGTACTACCTTTTTGAATTCTCTGTTAGTGGTTGACCGATATGGGTTTTTAATAACCAATGTCGATATCTTGAATGGTGGCTGATATAAAGCTGAAATGTGGCCCTGGACCACAAAACCAGTTCTTAAGTGTTAATTTTTCAAAATTGAGATTTATACATCATCTCAAAGCTGAATAAATACGCTTTCCATTGATGTATGGTTTGTTAGGATAGGGCAATATTTGGCCGAGATACAACTATTTGTAAATCTGGAATCTGAGGGTGCAAAAAAATCAAAATATTGAGAAAATCACCTTTAAAGTTGTCCAAGTGAAGTTCTTAGCAATGCATATTACTAATCAAAAATGAAGTTGATATATTTACAGTAGGACATTTACAAAATATCTTCATGGAACATGATCTTTACTTAATATCCTAATGATTTTTGGCATAAAAGAAAAATCAATAATTTTGACCCATACAGTGCATTTTTGGCTATTGCTACAAATATACCCCACCGACTTAAGACTGGTTTTGTGGTCCAGGGTCACAAATATAATATCACACATTTATTTTAAGTTAGTAAATAACACATGTACTGCTGATGCACTAAATTTGCTAGTTATTTTATCAGTTTAAAGTCACCATGAAATAGAATCTGACAACAGGAAAATTGTCACAATGGAATATTGTAGTGTATAAAATTAATTAGCAAACAACAATGATCCAATCAAGTGAGTCTCTTGACCACTATCAGTTCACACCGTGAACTATCATAATGTTGCTTACAATTAAAACAATTCAGAATATCGGCCACTTTATCAGCGATGGCGATATATCAGTCGCTCATATGTTTCCATCTATGGTCCTTTTTCTGCCAGCTCTTTATACTTCTGTAAGATTGATATTCATGAAAATGTCTTCATGTCTTTACTTTCAGCTTTTGACCCAACCAGCTGAGTCTCAGGAGGAGATCACGGCCCGTCACCATATTGCAGAGCAACTAGAGCGTCGTTTCATCCCGCGGTCCCTCTGCAAGAGCTCTCTGTTTGCTGAGTTCAGTAACGAGCTCAAGATACTGAAAGAGGCAGTGCACAGCGGCTCTGGTGAGAACTGGCTTAATTGGTATATTACCTAGAAAATAAAAGTTTACCTACCTATCTCTCAGTAAAACTGGTCACACTTTGTTAGCCCCAAAGTCATCCTTAACTATGGGTTAATGCAGTTGTTCTTAACCTTTCCTGAAGCCCCCCAACAATGCACATTTTGCATGTCTCCTTAATCACACCTGATTCGGATCATCAGCTCATTAGTAGAGACTCCAAGAACTGAAATGGGTGTCAGACAAAGGAGACATGCAAAATGTGCAGTCTACATGTACATGATTCTGTCAGGTATTCAGGTTTTGTGATTTAACCTGGGGTTACAACTGTACTTTATCAAAGACTATAGAAATACAAAGACAGTTCACTCCTATACTTATGAATGCGAGAAACTTCGACGCACAACATGGCGGAATAGTCCCGCCATCTAAATGAAAGAGCCAGTCGCTGATTGGTAAAGTAGTTGCGTCACTGCAGCGGCCATTAGATGCTCCGGTTCCCATAGAAACCTGAGGCTAGAGCTGCCGATGCGCATGCGCAGTCATAAGTTCGTTATAGCTATGCATGCACATTGGCTGGTCTAGCCTGAAAAACATGCTTTTTTAATGCTATTTGAGCAAAAGAAACAACATTCATGGGGCAGTTAATTTCAGCTTTTGTTGCTGATTTGAAATGTGTAATTTAATTGTGAGTTCAGCAAGCAATTTTTGAGATTTCAGGATTCCCCCATTCATTTAGATAGGACTTGGTCTCGTATGAGCTGCTCGGAGGCATTGCAAATATGGCCGCCGAGTGAACAGACTTTCCTTGAAAGGGACTTTGACTTTATTTCTCCCTGTTTTTCAGCATATCAAGGAAAGACTTCCATCAGTACTGTTGGCACATCCACCTCTGCATACAGGTTGAGTCTGGCCACCATGTCCCGCTCCAACACCGGTACAGGAACTGTCTGGGAGCAGGAGAGTCAACCCTCACGCCAGCCCTCACAGGACACACTCAGTGTCGATGAGGAGGAGGAGGAAAGTGTGTGATTCATCCTCTTTGGTTTCTCTCAAAACATCTCAATTCTGTCATCTACTCACCCTCATGTCATTCCAAATGACATCACTTTCTTTATAAACCTGTTAATTTAAAAGATCTGACTTAAAAGAACAGTCTGTTCATAAATATATATGTGACATACATGACTTATACTGTGTGAATGCATGAATGGACATACATAAATTTTGTAGCAGATCTAGACAGGTGGAGCTGGGGAAGGTGGAGGATTTCAGAGCAACTGAGTACACGGCAGGACCAGCTTGCAGACAATACTAAACCAGACTATTTAAATGTTAAACAAGCAATCTTATTGGCCGCAGAATCAGCTTGTGCCATGTAGTAAATTATATTGTTGCTAAGAGTGCATGTAAAGGACCTATCAGCCTGCATTATCTAGAGGTTCATGACTGAAATATTGTTTTATTATTATTTTTAACAATGATTTCAAGCAGCATGGTAAGTTTAATATAAAATTGATGGGTTTTATTGCTGAGGAATTTTATAGATGCACCTGCTAATATTATTGTTGAATGATCCATATTAATGCTTACTCTGTCGCTTTCAGATGACTCCATCAGCATCCCCAGCGTGGTAAGTGAGCACGAAGCTTTCCTCCCCAGGCTCATTTCCCAGCGGCGTTTCTCCAGTCACGTCACAGGGTCGGCTGCCACTCAGCCTGAACCAGGCATGAGCACCATGCTGCCCAGTCACAGGTAAACAGACACCCCTCTTCACAACTAAAGCTCATTCAGACCGAAAACTGTCTATAACGACCTTATTTATCCAATCTTACCATATCTTTCCCTTTAAGAGAGGGCTGATCTACAGCTGGGGGGTTGCATGTCTCTCTTATTATTCCCCTAATCTTGTTCCCTGCCCAACTCTACAGTGAACCCAATGTGCTAGATGAATCCCAGGGGCTTCTGGAGGAGGGTAACCTGTCTAGGTACAGTGTCACGGCCCTGTGTGTGGAGTGTCTCACCGTCTGTGTGCCAGGGCTGGGCCTGCCTTCCCTGTTCATCACATCCAACTTGATTCCTCACTAGGATCTCTCTCTTTCTCTTCTCATCCACTCCAAGTCACTATTTCTTTCTGTCTTTCTTTCTATCTTGGCTAGGGACAATGATGCCCGTCTACGTTTTATCACTTTGTAGTACTCATGTCATCTCCAGTGAGCCTCATGGTGTCATGGTGTCCACTCATGTTTCAGGCTTTTTGCTGTTCAAATTGGAGTTCCTCTCTGGGGGGCCAATCTGTGGGGCTGGGGAGTATGGTCTAGCAGGTGTTAAGTAGACAATTAGACATGAACAAATATCTTTTTTCTGATCTGACGTCAGATGAATCTGACAAATTCTTATACAAAAATGGCTTAGTTTGTAGTGGATGTTCACATCCTCTTGCTCACACTGCTATACCAGCTTCTCTATTCCCCTTTGTTTTTTGTGGATGACATTGCAGGTTCTGTCCTGCGATTCATGCTTTCTTGATTCGTCCCTGTCCCTGTGTTTGATTGGTGGAGGGCTATGGACTGATGGGGATTTGTGGATGGGACACATTTCCTTTTAACTCTCCAATTAATCAGGAGGATTTAACAGGGATTGTGTTCAGGTCTTTGGGCAGTTCGAGCTCATCAGCTCTGTTTGTGTGTCTGTCCTTTGGTTTTATTCTGCAGGGTTGCCAGCGTGCAGAGTGAACCAGGACAGCAGAATCTTCTTATCCAGCCACCTCTCGGTCGTAAGAGAGGACTTAGGCAGGTGAGCGCTCAGAACACAGTCTTATTTTTTTGCATTCGGTATATTATGTCAAGGCATAAAATCGAGGCACTGTGTCTTGTAGCTGCGGCGACCCCTGCTGTCTATACAGAGAGTGCAGGACGAGTCTCGTGGACGTCAGGGAGCCAGACTCTCAACAACCCGAAGGAGCATTCAGCCTAAGAGTAAACCACTCGACAGGGGTGCGTGTTGTTTGTGTAATTACATTAAAAAAGAAAATGAATATGAGTGGCGATTATGTGTATATGTATATGTTTATAGCATGGATAATCTAATCTAATCTAATATGTGACCCTGGACCACAAAACCAGTCTTAAGTCGCTGGGGTATATTTGTGGCAGTAGCCAAAAATACATTGTATGGGTCAAAATTATCCATTTTTCTTTTATGCCAAAAATCATTAGGATATTAAGTAAAGATCCTGTTCCGTGAAGATATTTTGTAAATTTCCTACCGTAAATATATTAAAACTTCATTTTTGATTAATAATATGCATTGCTAAGGACTTCATTTGGACAGATTTTAAAGGCGATTTTCTAAATATTTTGATTTTTTTGCACCCTCAGATTCCAGATTTTCAACTAGTAGTATCTCGGCCAAATATTGTCCTATCCTAACAAACCATACATCAATGGAAAGCGTGTTTATTCAGCTTTCAGATGATGTAGAAACACTTATGACTGGTTTTGTGGCCCAAGGTCACATATCATATAATATAAACATGTGTATCATTATCTGTAAGTTATTGATCACGACAAATGATCAATGAATTCTATGAATTCCTTTTTGTTTACAGACAAACGTTTTAGTTTTGCTTTGTGGATGTCCACAGTTTTAATGCCAAGTATAATAAATAATGAATATATTAATGTAATATACACATATAAATTACATTATAATGAATAAAAATATTACTTAAAATATTTATGATTGCAAAACCATTGTTATATTAAAAATCTGAGATTTTAATAATTATACAGCAGACTGCATATAAACATTACACATCAGTATCCACTCTAAATAATATATATCTTAGTCAAAAAAAAAAAAACTTTTTAAATTAGTTGAATTTATGCTATATTGGTGGGCATAATTTATACAAAGACATACCTAAAATAAATAATGTATAATTTTGAATACATTTTCAACATGGTTTTTCTATAAGCAATCTATGAAATATTTTTACATTGCTTAAATCCACTGAATAGTAATTTTGAGACATCAATATTTTATCAAAACCAACAATTTTTTTTTTTTTTTTTTTTTTTGGAAAAAGCATTGATCAAATGAATAATGTAGAGGCCTTAGAAAGCCATGTTCCAAATTTGATAAGGTTTGATATGGTTTTATAGGGTTAAAAAGGTTCTTATAGTTCAAACTGTAGTGCATAGTGCTAACAAAAACAAGGTTATGAATTTGATTCCCAGGAAACTCCATGAAGTAATAATGTATACTAATGAATTTCTAGAGCTGGGGTGCCCAACCCTGTTCCTGGCGATCGACTGTCCTGAAAAGTTTAGCTCCAACTCTAATCAAACACATCTGCCTTTAATTTTCACGTGATCCTGAAGACCTTAATTAGTTGCTTCAGGTGTGTTTGATTAGAGTTGGAGCTAAACTTTTCAGGACAGTCGAGCGCCAGGAACAGGGTTGGGCACCTAGGCCAGGAGTCTAATGAATCTCTCATCTTTTCCTCAGCTCATGGTGACCAAAAGAGGTCTGTCACTTTCACTGAGACCCAGCAGGAACCGGCTGGCAGATCTCCCACTGCCACTCCCAGCCCCAGCAGCGGCTTACCAGGGGTCACAGAGGTTGGGAGGCTGAGCCATGCTCCTTCTGCTGCATCAGAGTCCTCATCACCTAGCATCAAAACTGCCCAGCACAAACCAGCATGGCCACAGGTCTGATTTTACCCACTGTCAGTCATAAGAGCACATTGTTTGAATGAAAGTTTGCTGAGTTGTTGCTTAAACACATGCTTAAGTTTATATGCAGCTAATGAAAATATGTTGTAAGAGCATTTTGATATCATTCCCACTAAGTAATGAAACAGAAATGTTATTTCTGAATATTCTCTGAACTTTCAAAATTTCAATTTTTTTCAACTGATTTTTTTTCTATGTAATCATTAAGGGAACATTCAGTTTTATAATTTTGCAAACAATATGGGAACGTTACTTTCGAAACATTCTGAAACAAGTACTGACATGTTAGACAAACTTCTAAATTGTTTCAGACAAATATTCCATTAATGTTTTTTGTGCTATCAGTTCAAGAACTTTATTAAGACCAAATAACTTTGAACAAATGTTCTGTTAAGGTTACTGGAAGAACATTTGTTTATAACTTTGAGAGAACTTTCCCAGAACATTATGGAAGTTCTGAGAATGTCCCTTTCTGTTTCTATAATGTATGTTTGGGTGCATTGTGTGAGTGTTGAGTGGAGACATCATGTCTTTAAAATTGAATGTAGCCATTTATACCTCTGAATTTGACAGCTTGTATAACACTTGCTTCATTTACTCCTCTCAGTATGAGAATAAAGACAGGAAAGATCAGGGGAGTGTAAAAAGCAGTCTTTCTCCAACCCCCTCTGCTGCCTCAAGCTCCACTTCTAGAGCCTGCTCCCCTCTTCCTCCTCCCCTCCCCATCCTGAGTACACCATCCCGACTGGCCCCAACCCAGATCAGAGAAAGTCCCGAGGACGAAGAGACCACTGGGCTTCTGCAAAACACAGACACCTCCCCCAGTATAGGAGAGGACCGTGGCACGGAGAACCCACTCCTGACCTCGCTGCTCACACCCCATGCTCTCTCTCCGCTCCCCCTGTCCCCTGTTGACCTGGATCTGGACGAGTCTCACGTGTGAGAATGTCCAGCTTCAGGATACTGTGCTAGTTTAACAGGAAGTGGAAAAAGAAATCCTGTGATCAGATTTCTTGCATAATTTTTTTTTTTTTTTTTGTAAACTCTTGACAACGGAGTTAAAATCATATTAAGCTATCATGGGACATCCTTTGCAATTAATAGACATATTTATGAAGCACTGTGCATAATTCTACACACCAATGAAGCTAATTAACATGTTAATGTACCATTCAGTCTTTAGTGAGATAACGTAATTTTAAATCAAATAAGAGAAACATTCTGTGAAAATTATAACTACTGTATGTAATTATATAGATGTATTCTAAATATTTGTCATCTATTAAAGTATTTATTTAGAGGATTATATAAAAAATACATATTTAGAATCAATATTATAAATGCTTTATTTTCAGAAATATAAAGATGCTTGTATAATATTGGTGCCAATTTTTTTTTTTTTTGCCAAATATTTGTTTGCAAAGACAAATTCAAAGCACCCTGCCAAATTTCAGCGGAAACAAAATAAGAAAAAAACTGAAAACTTAAATATTTAAATACATATATTTAAAAATATATATTTAAATAGAAATATTCTAAGTATCTTCCCAGCTGTTGTCCTGATTATGTTGGTGTTTGTTCTTCTGTTAACCTCAGCATAATTCAACTAATGCTTAAAGTGACTCTAAAATACACGATACTGTAACCTTTTTTTTTTCAGAATCTTTACAAATACTTCTGCATAACATTCGGTGTTAAAATAGTCACTAGAGTATTGATTGAATGTCTCATATCCTTGTATTCAGAATGTAAAAGCTCAGCAGGTATTATGTTTTTCTGTGTGTGCTGCTTTGTAGGTATATCCATTTTTGTCTAATGTGTTGCTATTTGTTGAATTTGTTCAGTAATAAATTATTTAATCCTGTCATGTTGGTTTGGGCTTTTTGGATTATTATAATTAGCATAAATTACCTAATTATTTGTGTTTGTTGCATTTGTGAAAGACTAATCTAATACTAACTACTAATTTTATGATTCAAAAGAACTAGACACATGATGGCAATACAAAAGAGTTTATTTGTAGAAAATAAGCAATTCTTGGAATGTATCAGTAACAGTTTTACTTATTGGCCATTAATGTCTCAAGGATCTTAAAAACCCTTTCTTCTCTAGCAGCAGCTTTTCTTTCTCTCCTCTCCTCTCTTTCTCTGTAGTCCCTTTCCTGCCTTTCTTCTCTAGCCAGCATCTTCTTCTCCCATCGTTCTTGTCTCGCAAACATTTTTCGTTCCCTCCTCTCCTCCCTCTCCAGCGCCTGTCTCTCTCTCATGTCTTCTCTCTCTGCAGCCCTTCGATCTCTTTCGGCCTCCTTCTCCGCAGCCCGTCTCTCTCGCTCTTCTTCTCTTGCTGCAGCTCGTCTGTCTCTCTCATCCGCTCTCTCTGATTTTTGCCTCTCTCGTTCTTCCTGTCTCCTTTCCATCTCCCGCACAGATGTCAACCAGTCCTCTTCCTTTCTCTGCTTGATGGGAGGAGTGTCATGAGCAGATGAGGACACTTGGACAGATGTGATGAAATGGCTGAGCGGGGTCTCGCTACTCAGTGCTCCATCCATGATTGCATACCACTTCCAGGTTGCAATTGATGTGTCTCCCCCAACCATACTGAGGCTTTTGAGGCCCTGCAGTAAATTATCAAAGACAAAATGATTATAGGTCAATGACAGTGTTGTGAATTAAAAAAAAAAAATGTTGAAAACCTAGTTTAACCTGAATTTTCTACCAAGTTCTTAGAAAAGTACTCTTTATATTCATGTTTGTTTCATATGGTTTTGAAAAACTTGATACTTTTCCAGATAATAATGATGCCAAATATTTCTTTGAAGAAAGAAAAATTCACAGCACCTGCCAATGTTCAGCAGAAAAAAATGGTAAAAAGTAATTAAACAAATAAAAATAGACTAATTTTAAGCATCTTCCTGACTGTTTTCCATGATTGTTGGTGTCGATTCTTTCGTTAACCTCAGCTAATTCAACTTTTATATCATTTTCAATTTATCAATCATATATCAGCATTTTCCTTACATCTTAATTCTAAAATCAAGACATATTAGTCACATCTACAGTTGTGTTCAAAATAATAGCAGTCCAACATCACTGACCAGATCAATCACTGTTTTTGGTAGAAATTATATTTCTATATGGCAAATATTTTACTAGTAGGTGTGGTAGAGTAATAGAAAACCAATAGACCCAACAGTCGTGACATGCATGCTGTTGATTCT
>JAFVLL020015148.1:26777-57713 GCA_021397915.2 Tor tambroides | reverse complement strand
CTCTGAGATGTGATGGCCAGCTGCTGCTTCTGTGCTTTGGTGTTGTGCTTTGTTTTCCATTGTTTCATTATGATTTCAAAATAAAGTTGATTAAATGTTGTTAAGCAACAAGTATGGCTAAAAATATTATATCTTGCTTTTGTGTACATACTATAAGTTTGTTTGTGAAATATTGTCTACAATACACTTATACAGTATATTTTACACTAATTAGACAGCGATCTGTCATTTATCAAAAACTTTCAACCTCTGCCTAAAGGACTATTTTATATAGCCATTATTTTTGTCAGTAACAGTGCAAAGATTTTTTTTTCCAGTGGAAGAAGAGATTCATTACAGAGTCCTTAAAGTGACATTCCCAGAAAAAAGAAATTCATGTGCACAATTTTAGCATGATTTTTGAATTGATGAATTGATGCACGATGAATTTTTTTGTGCACATAAAAATGTGTTTTTGTGGACATATCAAAGTTTCGTCTGCATGTGGAAAACTATTTTTGTGCGTGCAATTAAAATTTTATTGTGCATGCAGAAAATGTTTTTGTGTTTTTTGTATAAAGTTTTTCTCATGCATTCACAATTTTTTTTGTGTGTGTACAAATTTATATACACAAACCAATAATTGTAATGTGTGAGCGCAAACATTTTCCCACAAACAGGAAAATGTTCTTGTTTGCATATAAATTTTTCATAAATTGTAAATAATAATGTAATAATTACATTACAGATCAAAAATTTGGAAATAAGTTTGTTTGATGATTTTGAAAGAAGTCACTTATGCTCATTAAAGCTGGATTTATTTGATCAAAAATACAGTAAAAACAGTCATATTTGCATTTTTGATCAAATATATCCAGCCTTGATGAGCATAAGTGACTTCTTTCAAAATCATCATAAAATCCTAATTATTCCAAACTTTTGACCTGTAATTTATAACTTTCTAATGCACAAGCAGAATTTTTTTCCTGGAAAATTCCACTTTAGGGGCTCTGTAATTCAGTGACTAGTGGCAGAAAACATATTGTATGATAACTTGTTGATGTCTGTCTTGTGAAAGTGTGTGAGATGAATATCTCTGTGTGTTGTTTTCCAGGCGGCAGGTGGAGTGGGAGGCAGCTAGCAGTCTGATTGAAGGGATTTGTTTAACACTTCATCGGCAGCCAATCATTTCCTTCCTCCCTCACCTGCGATCTCTAATCAACGTCTGTGTCAACCTGGTGAGTCCCAAACACCTGCTGCTGATGATGTCCTTTGTGTGATTTGTATGTGTTTAGATAAAGATGTGTGTGTTTAGGTGATGGGGGTTGTGGGGCCGTCTAGTGTGGCAGATGGACTTCCCTTGTTACATCTGAGTCCGTACCTGTCTCCTCCTCTTCCCTTCAGTACTGCAGTTGTGCGTTTGGTTGCCATGCAGATCCAGGTATAATCTGTTCCTTCATATAAATATTCTAATATGCATTTCAGTTCATTGATATATTTCTGGACATATGTTTAATGTGTTTCCTCCAAATCTAGGCTTTAAAGGATGATTTCCCTCTCAGCCATGTGATCTCCCCCTTCACCAATCAAGAGAGACGAGAGGGGATGCTGCTTAACCTCTTGATTCCATTTGTATTGACTGTGGGCTCAGGGAGTAAAGGTCTGCCCTAGAGAACAAACAGAAGCTGTAATTTAAATATGCTTAAAGTCATAATGCAATTGGATGTAATTTACAATGTTTATGTGTTTTCCCTTCACAGACAGCCCTCACCTGGAGCAGCCAGAAGTATTTCTACTTTTGCAGACAGTCATTAACATCCTGTTACCTCCACGCATTATCAGCACTTCCCGAAGTAAGAATTTTGTTCTGGACGCATCCCCTGCCCACTGCTCCACCCCAGGGGACACTGGGAAAGACCTGCGTAGAGAGGGACTGGCTGAATCCACCAGCCAAGCAGCTTATCTTGGTACTAGAGCCCTAGAGAGGGTTGGATGGTGTGATATATACAAAAAAAATTAAAAGATTTTATTATTTTTTTTAATCTGCTCTCTCTAGCTCTGAAGGTGGTCTTAGTCTGCTTTGAGCGACAGTTGGGTAATCAGTGGTACAAGCTGAGTCTACAAGTCAAGGAAATGGCTCTGCGTAAAGTTGGAGGTCTTTCTTTCTGGGATTTTATTGACTTCATAGTGCGCACAAGAATTCCAATCTTCATTCTATTGCGCCCCTTCATACAGTGCAAGGTGGGCAGATTTTGAGAATATGTACTGCCTTTTTGAATTCTCTATTAGAGGTCGACCGATATGGGTTTGAAGACCAGGGTGGCCAATATAAAGCTGATATATATGATATCATACATTAGTTTAAAGTTAGTAAATAACGTGTACAACACTGCTGCAATACAATTACTTTACAAATTTACAATTACAATACAATATTTTAAAGTCCCCATAAAGTAGAAATAGACAACTGGAAAATTGTCACGATGAAATATTGCAGTGACAATGACAACAATCCAGTGAATCCAGTCAAGTGAGTCTCTTGACCACTATCAGTTCACACCTTTTGGATCCTGTGTGTGGATGGACTATCACACAACATTAAAGGGATAGTTCACCCAAAAACGAAAATTCTGCCATTAATTAATCACCCTCATGTTGTTCCAAAACCGTAAGACCTTTGTTCATCTTCGAAACACAAATTAAGATATTTTTGATGAAAAATGAAAGCTTTCTAACCTTGCATAGACAGCAACACAACTGACACGTTCAAGACCCAGAAAGGTAGTAAGGACGTCATTAAAATAGTCCATGTAACATCAGTGGTTCATCCGTAATGTTATGAAGCTATGAAAATACGAGAAAACAAAAATAACGACTTTATTCAGCAATTTCTTCTCTTCCATGTCAGTCTTTGATACGTGTTCACAAGAATACCTCGACGCACCGTGACTGTACTATTTTAACAATGTCCTTACTACCTTTCTGGGCCTTAAACGTGTCAGTTGCATTGCTGTCTATGCAGGTCAGAAAGCTTTTGGACATAATCAAAAATATCTTAATTTGTGTTCTGAAGATGAACAAAGGTCTTGCGGGTTTGGAATGACAAGAGGGTAAGTAATTAATGACAGAATTCTCATCTTTGGATGAACTATCCCTTTAATAAGTGATGCCGACAATTAAAACAATTTCGAATTTATCAGCCTTGGCGATATATCAGTCGCTCACTTGTTTCTATCTGTGGTCCTTTTTTCTGCCAATTCTGTATGCTTCTGTAAGGTTTATATTTATGAAAAGTCTTCATGTCTCTACTTTCAGCTGTTGACCCAACCAGCTGAGTCTCAAGAGGAGATCACAGCCCGTCACCATATTGCAGAGCAACTAGAGCGTCGTTTCATCCCACGGTCCCTCTGCAAGAGCTCTCTGTTTGCTGAGTTTAGCAACGAGCTCAAAATCCTGAAAGAGGCTGTCCACAGTGGCGCCGGTGAGGACTGGCTTTATCGTTATATTACCTAGAAAATAAAAGTTTACCAACCTACCTCTCAGTAAAATTGGTCACACTTGGTTAACCCCAAGTCATCCTTAACTATGGGTTAATGCAATGGTGGTTCTCAACCACGTTCCTGGAGCCCCCCCAACAGTGCACATTTTGCACGTCTCCTTTATCACACCTGATTCTGATCATCAACTCATTAGTAGAGACTCCAAGACCTGAAATTGGTGCGTCATACAAAGGAGACATGCAAAATGTGCAGTCTACATGTACATGATTCTTTGTCAGGTATTCAGGTTTTATGATTTAACCTGGGGTTAAAACTGGACTTTATCTCCCTCTGTTTTTCAGCATACCAAGGAAAGACTTCCATCAGTACTGTTGGCACATCTACCTCTGCATACAGGTTGAGTCTGGCCACCATGTCCCGCTCCAACACTGGTACAGGAACTGTCTGGGAGCAGGAGAGCCAACCCTCACGCCAGCCCTCACAGGACACACTCAGTCGTACCGATGAGGAGGAGGAGGAAAGTGTGTGATTCATCCTCTTTGGTTTCTTCTTAAGGACTAGTTCACTCAAAACATTTAAATTCTGTCATCATTTACTCACCCTCATGTCATTCCAAATTACATCGCTTTCTTTGAAAAGATTTTAAATTCTGTTCATACATATATATATATATATATATACACATATACACACACAGTGTATATATATATGTGTGTGTGTGTGTGTGTGTGTGTGTGTGTTATTTATATGAATGTAATATATGCATGAATAGACATATATCTTGTAGCAGATCTAGACAGGTGGGGCTGGGGGAGGTGAAGGGTTTCAGAGCAACTGAGTGCATTGTAGGACCAGTTTACAGCGAACACTGAACCAGACTATTTAAATGTTGAGCAAGCGATCTCATTGGCCACCGAATCAGTTTGTGCCATGTAGTAAATCTTATGATTGCAAGCAGATTGTATGTAAAGTACCTGTCAGCCTGCCTTATCTAGAGATTCATGACTGAGCTAGATAATGTAGGGAGTATTAACCAAAGGTGTACTATCAAAGCAGTCTCCTTGCATAAAATTATTTTTAAAAAGGACTTGTATGGTAAGTTTAATGTAAAATTGATGGGTTTTATTGCTGAGGAATTTTATAGATGCACCTGCTAATTTTATTATTGAATCATCCATGTTAACTCTTACTCTGTTGATTTCAGATGACTCCATTAGCATCCCCAGCGTGGTAAGTGAGCACGAAGCTTTCCTCCCCAGGCTCATTTCCCAGCGGCGTTTCTCCAGTCACGCCACGGGGTCAACTGCCACTCAGCCTGAATCAGGCATGAGCACCATGCTACCCAGTCACAGGTAAACAAACACCCCTCTTCAGAACTAAAGCTCATTCAGACCAAAAACTGTCTATAACAACCTTATTTATCCAATCTTACAATATCTTTCCATTTAAGAGAGGGCTGATCTACAGCTGGGGGGTTGCATATCTCTCTTATTATTCCCCTAATCTTGTTCCCTGCCCAACTCTACAGTGAACCCAATGTGCTAGATGAATCCCAGGGGCTTCTGGAGGAGGGTAACCTGTCTAGGTACAGTGTCACGGCCCTGTGTGTACAGTGTCTCACCGTCTGTGTGCCAGGGCTGGGCCTGCCTTCCCTGTTCATCACATCCAATTTGATTCCTTACTAGGATCTCTCTCTTTCTCTTCTCATCTACTCCAAGTTGCTATTTCTTTCTGTCGTTCTCTCTCTCTCTCTCTCTCTCTCTCTCTCTCTCTCGGCTAGGGACACTGATGCCCGTCTACGTTTTATCACTTTGTGGTACTCATGTCATCTCCAGTGAGCCTCATGGCGTCATGGTGTCCACTCATGTTTCAGGCTTTTTGCTGCTCAAATTGGAGTTCCTCTCTGGGGGGCCAATCTATGGGGCTGGGGAGTATGGTCTAGCAGGTGTAAAGTAGACAATTAGACATCAAGAAATGTATTTTCTAATCTGACGTCAGATGAATCTGATAAATTCTTGGACAAAAAAGACTTAGTTCATAATGGATGTTCACATCCTCCTGCTCACACTGCTATACCAGCTTCTTTATTCCCCTTTGTTTTTTGTGGATGACATTGCAGGTTCTGACCTGCGATTCATGCTTTCTTGATTCGTCCCTGTCCTTGTGTTTGATTGGTGGAGGGCTATGGACTGATGGGGATTTGTGGATGGGACACATTTCCTTTTAACTCTCCAGTTTATCAGGAGGATTTAACAGGGATTGTGTTCAGCTCTCCAGGCAGTTCGAGCTCATCAGCTCCATTTGTGTGTCTGTCCTTCGGTTTTGTTCTGCAGGGTTGCCAGCGTGCAGAGTGAGCCAGGACAGCAGAATCTGCTTATCCAGCCACCTCTCGGTCGTAAGAGAGGACTTAGGCAGGTAAGCGCTCAGAACACAGTCTTATTTTTTGCATTCGGTGTATTATGTCAAGGCATAAAATTGAGGCTCTATGTCTTGTAGCTACGGCGACCCCTGCTGTCTATACAGAGGGTGCAGGATGAGTCTCGTGGCCGTCAGGGAGCCAGACTCTCAACAACCCGCAGGAGCATTCAGCCTAAGAGTAAACCGCTCGACAGGGGTGAGTGTTGTTTGTGCAACTACATTAAAAAAGAAAACGAATATCAGTGATACATAATATAGTATATGTGTGTATGTGTGTGTGCCTACTTAACCATATTTTGGGGACAAATTTGTACCCAAAAGTGAGGTAAACCTGACAAAATCTCCAAAAACCTCCCTTTGGGGACGTCCTCATTTGTAAAACGGGTTTAAAAATAAACTAAACAAAGTTGTTTTGAAATTGTAAAAATGCAGAAAGTTTTCTGTAAGGGGTAGGTTGAGGTGTAGGGTTGGTGTAGGGCAATAGAAAATACGGTTTGTACAGTATAAAAACCATTACGCCTATGGAATGTCCCCATTTGGATAGCTAAGTAAACGTGTGTGTGTGTGTGTGTGTGTGTTTATAGAATGGATAATATAATATAATATAATAGTTGTGTGTGTGTGTATTATTATCATAATTTATTGATCACAAAAAAAAACTTTCATTGCAGTCTTTAAAACATTTCTGTGAATTCCTTTTTGTATATAAACAAACGCTTTAGTTTTGCTTTGTGAATGTCAAAAGTTTTAATGCCTAGTATAATAAATAATAAATAAATTAATATAATGTACACAAATAAATTACATTAGTATGAATAATAATATAAATTTAAAAAATAGGATTACAAAACCATTGTTATTGTAAAAATCAATGAGGTTTTAATGATTATAGAGCAGACTGCATATATAAAAATTATACATCAGTACCCACTCTCTCTCTCTCTCTCTCTCTCTCTATATATATAGATATAGATATATATTAGTCAAATAAAATTTCACTTTTTAACTTAAATCATTTTATGATATTGTGGTGGGAATAATAATCAAAACAGACCTAAAATACATACTGTATCATTTTTAATACATTTTCAACATGGCTTTTCTGTAAGCAATCTATGAAATATTAAGCGTAGGTTGCTTAAATCCACTAAATAGTAATTTTGAGACATCAATATTTTGCAGTATTTTATCAAAACCAACAAAGACTTACCAGCAAAAGGCAGATTTTTTTTTTTTTTTTTTGAAAAAGCATTGATGAAATGAATATTGTGGAGGCCTTAGAAAGCCATGTACCAAATTTGATACAATTTGATATGGTTTTATAGGGTTAATTACATCCAGATGGTAACTATGAGAACCAGATAGAGGTTCTTATATTTCAGACTGTAGTGCATAGTGCTAACAAAACCGATGTTATGAATTTGATTCCCAGGAAATTTCATGAAGTAATAATGTATACTAATGAATTTCTAGAGTCTAATGAATCTGTCCTCTTTTCTTCAGCTCATGGTGACCAAAAGAGGTCTGTCACTTTCACTGAAACCCAACAGGAACCGGCTGGAAGATCTCCCATTGCCACTCCCAGCCCCAGCAGCGGCCTACCAGGGGTCACAGAGGTCGGAAGGCTGAGTCATGCTGCAGGAGGACACTCTTCTTCTGCCGCATCAGAGTCTTCATCACCTAGCATCAAAACTGCCCAGCACAAACCAGCATGGCCACAGGTCTGATTTTACCTCAGTCATAAAGGTCCTTCCACACTGAATCCTAAATTTTCGGATGCGAAAAATGCAGAAAATTTAACCTGATCCGATTTTTTTCTGTGACGGACGAACATTTCAGGGGCAGTGTGTAAACGTGATTGACACAACATGAGGTTGTATTTATTTTTTAACGTGCAAAAATGTCGGACAAGAATTTTGGACTCGGTGTGCAAGGACCTTAAGAGCACACGGTTCGAGTTGTTGGTTACACACATGCTTAGTTTAAAATGACAAAGTTTATACGCAGTTAACGGAAATATGTTGTAAGAGCATTTTGATAACATTGCCATTAAGTAATGAAACAGAAATGTTATTTCTAAATGACATTCAAAATGTCAGATTTTTAAAAATGTTTTAGAAATGTTTTTTCTTGATTATTTAAGCATTAAGGGAACATTCCAGTTTATAATTTTGCATTACATTTGAAACATTCGGAAACAAGTACTGACATGTTAGACAAACTTCTAAAATGTTTCAGACAAATATTCCATAAATGATGTATAGATAGTGTTTTTGTACTAGCAGTTCAAGAACATTATTAAAGGGATAGTTTGCCCAAAAATGAAAATTCTGTCATTAATTACTCACCCACCTCACAGCACTAGGGTGACGCAGAGGAGAGGAATTGTTGAATAAAGTCATTCTTTTTGTTTACTTACTATGTTTCCGTGCCTCGATCATGGTAGTACCCTTGTTGTCTATGGAGGGTCAGAGAGCTCTCGGATTTCATCAGAAATATCCTAATTTGTGTTCCGAATATGAATGAAGGTCTTACGGGTTTGGCACGACATGATGGTGTGTAATTAATGTCAGAATTTTCATTTTTGGCTGAACTATCCCTTTCAGACCAAATAACTTTGAACAAATGTTATATTAAAGTTACTGGAAGAACATTTGTTCATAACTTTGAGAGAACCTTGCCAGAACATTATGGAAGTTCTAATAATGTCCCTGTTAGCTGAGTTTGGATACGAAAAGTTCTATAATGTATGTTTGGGTGCATTGCGTGAGAGTCTTTAAAACTGAATGTAGCCATTTATACCTCTGAATTTGACAGCTTATGTAACACTTGCTTTATTTTCCTCTCAGTATGAGAATAAAGACAGGAAAGATCAAGGGAGTGTAAGAAGCAGTCTTTCTCCAACCCCCTCTGCTGCCTCAAGCTCCACTTCTAGAGCCTGCTCCCCTCTTCCTCCTCCCCTCCCCGTCCTGTGTACACCATCCCGACTGGCCCCAACCCAGATCAGAGAAAGTCCCGAGGATGAGGAGACCACTGGGCTTCTGCAAAACACGGACACCTCCCCTAGTGTAGGAGAGGACCGTGGCACGGAGAACCCACTCCTGACCTCACTGCTCACACCCCATGCTCTCTCTCCACTCCCCCTGTCCCCTGTTGACCTGGATCTGGATGAGTCTCATGTGTGAGAATGTCCAGCTTCAGGATTTACTGTGCTAGTTTAACAGGAAGTGGAAAAAGAAATCCTGTGATCAGATTTCTTGAATAACTTTAACTTGAATTTTCTTGATCACAAGGAAGGAGTTAAAGCATATTGAACTATCATGGGACATCTTTTGCAATTAATAGACATATTTATGAAGCACTGTGCATAATTCTACACACCAATGAAAGCTAATTAACATTGGACCATTCAGTCTTTAGTGAGATAAATGCCGTAACTTTAAATCAAATAAGAGAAAACATGTGAAATTATAACTTGGTATGTAATTATATAGATGTATTCTAAATATCTGTCATCTATTAAAGTATTTATTTAGAGGATTATATAAAAATAGAGATTTAGAATAAATATTATAAATGCTTTATTTTCAGAAATATAAAGATGCTTGTATAATATCGATGGCAAGTTTTTTTGCCAAATATTTGTTTTCAAAGACACATTCAAAGCATCTGCCAAATTTCAGCAGGAACAAAATAGGAAAAAACTGAAAAACGTAATTAAATATTATAAATATTTAAATACATATATAAAAATATATTTAAATAGAAATATTCTAAGCATCTTCGCTGCTGTTGTCCTGATTATGTTGGTGTTGATTCTTCTGTTAACCTCAGAGTGATTCAACTAATGCTTAAACTGACTCTGAAATACACTATACTGTAACTTTTTTTTTTTTCAGAAATGTTACAAATTCTTCTACATAACATTCAGTGTTAAAATAGTTGCTAAAGTATTAATTGAATGTCTCATACCCTTGTATTCAGAATGTAAAAGCTCAGCAGGTAGTATATGTTTCTGTGTGTTCTGCTTTGTGGGTTTATTGATTTTCATCTAATGTGTTGCTATCTGTTGAACTTGTTCAATAATAAATTATTTAATCATGTCATGTTAGTTTGGGCTTTTTGGTCTATTATCAGCATAATTACCAAATTATTTGTATTTGTTGCATTTGTAAAAGACAAATCAAATACTAACTACAAATTTTATGATTCAAAAGAACCAGACACATGATGGGAATGCAAAACAGTTTATTAGTAGAAAATAAGCAATTCTTGGAATGTATCAGTAATAGTTTTACTTGTTGGCCATGAATGTCTCAAGGAGTTTAAAAAGCCTTTCTTCTCTAGCAGCAGCCTCTCTTTCTCTCCTCTCCTCTCTTTCTCTGTAGTCCCTTTCCTGCCTCTCTTCTCTAGCCAGCATCTCTTTCTCCCACCGCTCCTGTCTGGCAAACATTTCTCGTTCCCTCCTCTCCTCCCTCTCCAGCACCTGTCTCTCTCTCACGTCTTCTCTCTCTGCAGCCCTTCGATCCCTTTCGGCCTCCCTCTCCGCAGCCCGTCTGTCTCGCTCTTCTTCTCTCGCTGCAGCTTGTCTGTCACTCTCATCCGCCCTCTCTGAAGCTTGCCTCTCTCGTTCCTCCTGTCTCCTTTCCATCTCCCGCAGGGCTGTCAACCAGTCCTCTTCTTTTCTCTGCTTGATGGGAGGAGCGTCCTGAGCAGATGAGGACACTTGGACAGGCGTGATGAAATGGTTGAGGGGGGTCTCACTACTCAGTGCTCCATCCATGATTGCATACCACTTCCAGGTTGCAATTGATGCATCTCCCTCAACCATACTGAGGCTTTTGAGGTCCTGCAGTAAATTATCAAAGACAAATTAATTATACGTCAATGACAGTTTTGTGGTTTTAATTTTTTTTTTAAAAACCTAGTTTAAAATATCTACTAAGTTCTTAGAAATGTACTCTTTGTATTCATGTTTGTTTCATATGGTTTTGAAAAACTTTGATATCGTTCATCAGGATAATACTGATGCCAAGTTTGTTGCCAAATATTCGTTTGCAAAGAAAATTTCACAGCACCTGCCACTTTTCAGCAGAAAAAAAAATAGGTAAATGAAGAAAGTAATTAAATATTTTAAATACTATAAATAATCAATTAAATATAAAATATACACTACCAGTCAAAAGTTTCTGAACAGTAAGATTTTTAATGGTTTTTAAAGAAGTATCTTCTGCTCACCAAGCCCGCATTTATTTGATCCAAAGTATAGCAAAAACAGTAAGATTTTGAAATATTTTTACTATTTAAAATAACGTTTGTTACACAGGTTTGTTAAAGTAACGAATGTTTTCTATTTGAATATATTTTAAAATGTAATTTTTTCCTGTGATTTCAAAGCTGAATTTTTAGCATCATCCAGTCACATGATCGTTCAGAAATCATTCTAATATTCAGATTTGCTGCTCAGAAAACTTATTATTATTATTATTATTATGTTAAAAACAGCTGACTAGAATTTTTCAGGTTTCTTTGATGAATAGAAAGTTCAGAAGAACAGCATTTATCTGAAATCTTTTGTAACATTATAAATGTCTTTATCGTCACTTTTGATCAATTTAAAGCATCCTCCTAAAGTATTCATTTCTATAATTTATTTTCCAAATTTATAAATTTATATATATATATATATATATATATATATACACACACTATATTGCCAAAAGTATTGGGTCGCCCCCTTCTAATGAACAGGTTTGACTACTTTAGTAATTTCTATGAGTACAAATCTTAATGTTTAAGCACATAATGATATTCTAGGAAATTGTGTGCTTCTAATTTTATAGCAAAAGTTTGGACAGGACCCTTTTCTATTCTAACATGACAATGCCTCTGTGTATAAGGCAAGGTTCAAAAAGAAAATGATTGATTCAGTCTGTAAGAAACTAGTCTGCCTCGACCCAGATTCCACTCCACAATATATGTTTGATCATGCTCATTTCCCAAAATGGCTTAATTATTATAGCGAAGGAGGAAGTCGACAGTTATGTTGATTGTCGACCATTTGGGATGATCACGTTCTGAGCAAATGGTCACCAATTGTAGAATGGCAGCGGGTGTGGGACACTGAGAACCACCTCAGACAAAGGGGTGTCAGAACTTAATTAACATACAGACTACAGCTTTTACAACAGGAGCAACTTAATTTACATGAAGGGTAGTAAACTGAAAATGTATAAAAGGTTTGAACTTAGCATGTTCTGGGTTCATTCCACCTCCGTTGAACCCAAGGTACGACATGTACTTTGTCACTGCTATGCTGCAATAAACATCTTCATCAAGATCTTCGACGTCCTCATCACTTTTTCTTACATTGGCGAGCCACCCAACGAGGGATTTTCCAAAAAAGCAGGGAAAGGTAAGGAAAGCGGTTCGTTTCTTTTTGCTGGTTTTGTCAGGGAACCCCCTCGTTTAAAAAAATCTAGAGAAGAAATTGTAAGGATAGAAGAGAATCTAGTTTAGTCAGTATTAGCAGGAGGAGTTATTAAGCCTATTCTATACAAATTCTGTTTGAGATTCTAACGGAAGAAGGATGGGCTACCGTGATTTGTTTAAGAAGATAGGCAGTTTAGAAACCCAGTTGACACTGTTGAAAGGAAATAAGGAAGAAGCCATTCACACCTTACCAGACACAGCACTGCATGAACATGACTGTAGCTCAGTCACAAGCAGATGCTGATGTGAATTGGAGGAATTGTTTTATGATAGTATTATATTTTAGAAAAATAGGTTTACTATCAAAAGGGGGGTGATTCTTTATAATTTATAAGAAATGTGTTAATGGCATTGATTTTGGTGATTCTTTATAATTTATAAGAAATGTGTTAATGGCACTGATATGGTGATTCTTTATAATTTATAAGAAATGTGTTAATGGCATTGATATTTATAATGTATGAGAAATGATTTAATTGCATTCTGTGATTAAATTTCTGTAACAATGATGTTTTAAATGTGAAAAGATTCTTGTGGGGGAAAGGGGGGGCAACCACTTCTTTTTGATCTTGTTTCAGGTATAAGCATTGAGATGTTTGCTTGAAAGGTGTAACCTCCTGGAGAATGATGATCCGGTCATCTGAAGGACGAGAAGGCCAGCAGAACTAGTGGAGCCAGGGGACTTCCACAAGAAAGAGGACTTCTTAAAGAATAGAGTGATCATCAGAACTGGACATCCAGAGATGCACCAATGACTTGTACATATGGGTACAGCCATTTTAGACACTTCCAAAACTGCTGCAACAGAGATGGAAATACAATTTTTAAATACATGAATTATGTTCCCATCGTTGTTGCCACAGATTTGGAAGTGCATTTTTCTGTTCTAAAGAAGGGGGTGTCCCAATACTTTTGTCTATATAGTGTATGTACAAGTCATTGGTGTTTGGTGATGAGTTTTTGGCTCAAGGTCTGCATTTACAGTCACACCAGAGGTGTTAAACTGGGATTAGGACTTGGTTTTATGCAGACCAGTCAAGTTCTTCCACACTGACTGAATCAATCATTTTCTTTTTGAACCTTGCCTTATACACAGAGGCATTGTCATGTTAGAATAGAAAAGGGTCCTGTCCAAACTTTTGCTATAAAATTAGAAGCACACAATTCCCTAGAATATCATTATATGCTTAAACATTAAGATTTGTACTCATAGAAATTACTAAAGTAGTCAAACCCGTTTATTAGAAGGGGGTGACCCAATACTTTTGGCAATATAGTGTATATAGACTCCAAGCTTTTGAACGGTATAGTGTATAATGTTACAAAAGTTTTTTATTTCAGATAAATGCTGATCTTTGGATCTTTCTATTCATCAAAGAATCCTGGAAAAAATGTACTCAACTGTTTTAAATATTGATAAGAATAATAATAAAAAATATTTCTTGAACAGCAAATCAGCATATTAGAATGATTCCTGAAGGAGCATGTGACACTGAAGACTGGAGTAATGATGCTGAAATTTTAGCTTTGATCACAGAAATAAATTACATTTTAAAATATTCAAATAGAAAACAGTTATTTTAAATAGTAAAAATTTGACGGTTTTTGCTATACTTTGGATCAAATAAATGCAGGCGTGGTGAGCAGAAGATACTTCTTTAAAAAACATTAAAAATCTTACTGTTCAAAAACTTTTGACTGGTAGTGTATTTAAACAATATATTTAAATAGACAAATTCTGAGCATCTTCCTGACTATTGTCCATGATTATGTTGGTGTTGATTCTTCTGTTAACCTCAGCGTAATTCAATTTTTATATCATTTTCAAGAAAAGTTTAAATTTATCAATCAATTATTAACATATTTTCCTTACATCTTGATTGTGTACATATTATTAAAAAAAGTTTAAAATAAAGCAATAATGTTTAAATAGGTTTTTAAAAATAATTTAAATATGTATAAGATAATTTTAATGTTTGTTTGTTTGTTTATTTGATTAATCAATTTATGCCTGCATGTAAGTTGCAGAACATGACTTTGATTTGGCAAACATTTTTTTTAAATAAGCAATGAAGCATTTAGCATCTTTGACTTCATGCCTCTAAAACAACATCAAAATGAATTTGTATACACAAATCAATAACACAAGTGCATTAAAGCACATTTACGTGTTTGAAATAAATAGATACAGACAAAAAAAGTCCTATCATTTATGTTTGACATAACAGTATTCTTTAAGCAAAGTAATTCATTAGTATTCATAATGGATTTCCACAGACATGTGACTTGCAAATAAGCTAAATAAATGCATGACATCACCTTATACTTCTGTTTTAGATTCTCCCACTTCTTTCGAACCCATGCAGGTGTCACTTTCCCAACCAGCTGTTTCTCTTTCACATACAGCCTGTAGATTGACAGATCAACAGCATCAAATAAACATGTGTACATGACAAGGCAAAACAGCACTCAGTAAAGTCAAGGCTGGATTTACTCACTCAAAGGCTTTGATGGCTGCATTTCTCCTGCCTGTAAACAGACTGTTGTTACTGACTCTCCATACAATCAGATCTGCTGTGTTGACATCAGTCCCTAAATGCACAGAGACGACTGGTAAACATATTTGCCTTTGACCACCACTTGAAAATGGAATGAATCACACACATTGACAAATTCGCGATATTGTTGTATCAGCATGCTGTTACTGTTGCAGAATTACGTTTTGGGAAGTGAAGGTAAAAAAAAAAAAAAAAAAACTAGGCTACTCATAGACTGATACATTTTGCTGTAAAACGTGCTACTTGCATTTAAAGACTCCATCCTCCGAGCCCATTTTCATTTTTTGTTTTGTTTAGCATTATTTTCTTCTCCTGTCCTTTCGCTCCTGTGGGTGAGAATGCATTACAACGCATTACCGCCCCCTATCGTAAACTACAACACTGTTGTATTCCGTTTAAAATGAATCACAAATTCTCCAGTGCAATATTGGCAGGATTTGAAAACGATTTTAATTCGTTATGCTTTAAATTTGACAGTAGGTGGTGTAATGATTCAGCTGAGGATTTTGTCCAGCAGGGGCGCTGTAGGAACCGCGGCTGTCGGAAATGACGTGAGCAACAGGAACAACTAACAGCGCTGGAAAGAAAGTGTGTAGTCACCGTGTGTAACCCGGTCTACAGCTTTATTTTCAGCATAACATAATCAAATCTTATAAATAGTTCTCATATTGGTGCCTGCTTTGTACATTTGCCATCATGGTAAGTAAACACGTTTGAAGAATTAAGTGTGTTTGTTGAATGTAATCGTCTGTATTAGCACTGTAGCTCATTTGCCATCTCATCTTTCCAGGCGAAAGTATTTATAAAGTTATTTGTCCTAACCTGCAGCTTATATTGCTTTTTAATATGAATTGATTAAATGCATTCCACATGCATAATAAGCCTTAGTTGTATGGAGTGTGTACTATAAAGCTGGATTATTTGAATCGATCATATTTAAAACGAAACTAACAATTGCATTTGGATGCCTGGGCCCAAATATGGATGGTGATCAGTCATGTGTAGACGTATTTTATATCATAATTTTAATTAATTGCATCACTATTATAATTGGAGTTCAGTATTAACTGTATGATCAAATGTGTTATTCTTCATAAGCATTTCGGATGTGGTGTTGGATAACAATTGCAAGTGCCTAGTCATACAAAATACAATATTAGAACTACCCTTTTAGTAGATTATTCCTGTTTATTGTATCTTGTTTGAAAATGTGTATCCTTGTTGTCTTTATATGTTTATTTAAAAAATATAAATAAATACAAATATCATGACTACATTTTAGTTTTTAAGTCTAGCTATATAATAACTGTTTGAAATGTGTATTTGATATCTTGTCAGATTGTATAGAAAAATCCAGATGTTTAATTGTGTTGTCGTCTTATCTTCTGCCCATAGTCTATTATGTCATATAATGGAGGTGCTGTCATGGCAATGCGTGGAAAGGACTGTGTGGCAATAGCATCAGACCGGAGGTTTGGCATCCAGGCACAGCTGGTTACCACTGACTTCCAGAAAATCTTCCCTATGGGAGAGAGACTCTACATTGGGCTGGCGGGCCTTGCCACAGATGTACAGACAGTGTAAGAATAGTGTCAGATGCATTATAATATTTGGTATTAAACATAACACTTGTTATTTTTTCTTCTTAAATACCTAGTGGTTTTTACCTTTAACCCTTTTTTAGATCTCAAAGGCTGAAGTTCCGCTTGAACTTGTATGAGCTGAAGGAAGGTCGTCAGATCAAGCCGAAGACCTTCATGAGCATGGTGTCCAACCTTCTGTATGAGAGGAGGTAAAAAAAAAAAAAAAAAAAATGCATGCCTGTACCTGCTAGTTACTGTTAATTGGCAAAAAGAAAACCAATTGCTGAAAACAGAAGGTAATTAGTGGATCAACAAATGCATAGATTAATGCAATAGAGCGCTGCAGTGCCCACTCACTTTTCCGGTTCCAGAAGTATTTTTCCCATAGGGATTTTAGAGTCTTTAGCTGTGTCCAAAATTGCATGCTGTTGGTACTATATTTGGGTTTTACTTCGCAACCATTAAAAAAAATGATGTTCTATACAGTATGAATAGGGTAGTATGAATGAAACTTGAACGTACTACATCCAGCATGATGTCACTGTCATGTGACCTACCAATGTCAGTTGTGTCACTTCACTGCTATGGGATAGTAAAGTGTCAATCAAATACACGCTTCACAATTTTGACAGTAGTAGTAAGTCGTTTTACTTAAGGTACTTTTAACGTACTTTTTTTCGAATACTATGAATTCGGACATAACATTTTTTCAGATACTTTTCTTCACCTGCTATATAGTATGAAAGTAGGCGTATTCGGATGCGATGTTTAAGAGTTATAAGCCTTGAAACCAAACCAGCCAGCTACAAGCTAAATCACAACATTACAAACTTTGTTTTGAAGCAACAACTTGATTTGAAATTCAGACAAAGGTACTGTGCTTAACAGCATTAATAAAGAAGAGAAACTACAATCCCATGAAACATTGCAAACTACGCACTCAAATTAAAAACAATGGAGAAATATAAAACTTCTGACTCTATCATCCACAGTGCTTCATGGGAGTGGGTGGGTGCTGAAGTGTCCTTTAGGTGCGATTTGCTTGTCCCGATTCTCTAATTGGTGGAAATTTCTCAGCAGAATCATGGGTAATGTAGTTTTTCCACCAGGAATTCTACTTTTAAACATGATTATTTAAAGAAGAAGTTGAAATAATGTGGGCTGATGGCTTCAATAACAACATACACTATCGATTAACAACCTCATAGCTCACAGTAGATCTTTTTTTAAGTTTATAATTTAACTATCAAAATCAATTCCCCTGTCAGGAAAATGATTAAGATTTTTACTTCTGGAACCCAGCTGATCCAAATTAGGCCTACTAAACTCAATTTCTAATAGGGTCCTGCAAACCTGCATATTTTCCAAATCAACCAGTTAGAAGTTGTTAGAAGTACTAATCAATGTGCATGCAATTTCACTGCATTCCAGAATTCAGATTTCAAAAAGACGTAAAGATGTGTGACCAGTGTAATGCGAGTTACGTAATCAGATTACTTTTTTTCAAGTAACTAGTAAAGTAACACATTACTTTTTCATTTACAAGAAAATATCTGAGTTACTTTTTCAAATAAGTAACGCCAGTTACTTTTTCCCATTTATTGATTAACAGCTCTTCTGTCCCCATGCTAAGAGAAATCCAGAGTAAGATGTTACTGTAGTTCTAGAATAAATGCAAACATTCATTAATTAATCTCACTCACAAAAAACAGATTCAGTATTCCTCAAAATGAATAAAAACAGTGAAATGCAACTCAGAATATGATGCAAACCTGCAATAATTAAATGTTAAATAACACAAATATTCTTTATGTATTTAATCCCATTTTATTAACCAATGTCTTTGCTGCTGACCTTTGATGATCCAATTCAACCATACTAAAAAGCAAAAATTACTCTAGATAAAAATTTGTGCTTCTTTTTTTTTATTGCTGAAGTGTTGAACTTTCTTCTTCTGCGTTCTACTGTACAGACGTGAATTTACTTTCCCTTCAGCCTGAGGCTTATTCGTTTCACTTTTGGCGTGAAAGGGCTTTTATGTTTGCCAAAAATAGAACTTTTTTATATTAAGAACAAACAAGCAAGCCCTGCCCATATTTAAAAAGTAACGCAAAAGTAACGTAACGCATTACTTTCCATAAAAAGTAACTAAGTAACGTAATTAGTTACTTTTTTTTTAGGGAGTAACGCAATATTGTAATGCATTACTTTTAAAAGTAACTTCCCCCAATACTGCGTGTGACCAGTAAAAGATTGAGAGGTCACATTGTGAAAAGAATACAAAATTTAAATCTGCAGGGTTGCAGTACAGTAAAGTAGAATGAATGCATATTTTTACATTTTGGATGTAGTAAATGTTAAATTATGTTTTTAAAAAAAGAGTCTGAAGTCATATTTAATGCTGTCAATCGGTTAACTTTTTAACTAATTAATTGCACATTTTTTCTGAAATTAATCACGATTAATCTCACTTAACATTAAAGTTTTTAAATATACTTTTATATTGCAATAATTTCACATGCAAGCTTCAAATTAATGTACAAACAAAAATACAGTATATTTTTTAAATATCTGTTTAGTGGCATCTTTTTTATTACTGAAGGTGAATATCACTGATACCAATACTGATGTCTCTACGAAACTGACCATTGACTATAGCCATTCAACATTTCTATTGCAGCTTCCTAATCTCCTATACCGTTTTCCGCATTCGTTTGACTTGCGGCCTACCGCTGAGAAGTTGAGTGAGCATCTAAAAAGTGTCTCGTTTGATGTGGTCGTAAAGACGTTCTGCGCATCTAAATAAACACAATTTTTGTCAAGAAAAAAGAGACGGAAGCAGCAGTTGTGAATGGGGTGGCCAACCCTAGCCCCGCCACTGCGTTAACAGTGTTAAATATTTTTAACGCCGATAAACGTAAAAAAAAATTCATTGCATGTGCTAACACGCTAATTTTGACAGCACTAGTCATATTATGACCATTGCAGTGTCTGTAGCAGTTTAGCGTGCTTAAAGTCTATGTGTGACCACGGCATAATACTGGTATAACCGGTTTAAATGCAGATATCGTACTGGCAAGTCTAATGTTGACAGTACCTGCTAAAAAATTGTCAAAATCTAAATCAGCTAATCAGATGTTGTCAGTCATCCAACTGATCCCTAGAAGTGTTTTTTCAACCCTGTTTCTGAGGCACACCAACAGTACACACTTTGAATGGCCCTTACTACATTTACATTTATTCATTAGCGACTTACAATTGCTATGTATGTCAGAGGTCGCACGCCTCTGGAGCAACTAGGGGTTAAGTGTCTTGCTCAGGGACACATTGGTGTCACACAGTGGATTCGAACCCGGGTCTCTCACACCAAAGGCATGTGTCTTATCCACTGCGCCATCCCACCCCGGAAGGAGCTGATGGATTGAATCAGGTATGTTAGATTAGGAAGAGTTTGGAAAAGGTGTACTGTTAATGTGTTTCCAGGAACATTGTTGTGAGCCACTACCCAGATATGTAATGTTTAGCACTTTTCTCTTTCTCTGCGGCATTGCTAAATAGAACATTCCCATGTGCACTGTGTACGGAACTGCAACCTGTCATGTCCCTGTCTCAGGTTTGGGCCATACTACATTGAGCCTGTGATTGCTGGTCTGGACCCAAAGACCTTTGAACCCTTTATCTGTTCCCTTGACCTTATTGGATGCCCAATGGTGACAGAAGACTTTGTTGTGAGTGGAACTTGCGCAGAGCAGATGTACGGCATGTGCGAGTCGCTATGGGAACCTGACATGGTAGGTGGAGGAAAACAAGACGGAAATGTGTTGGGTATGAGGGCTGATTTATGATCTAGGTCTGGTAATCTCATAGACTTTTGCTGTTGATTGTGTTTTATAGAAACCAGAGGATTTATTTGAGACCATCTCACAGGCCATGCTAAATGCTGTTGACAGAGATGCAGTGTCTGGAATGGGAGTTGTTGTTCATGTCATGTAAGTATATCATCAAATGTCATCTACCTTAGCGGTAGTATGACAATCATTAACTTTTAATTAACTGAATTTAATCTGTACAGATTGTCATATTTTTAATTGCTTTATTCAGTGTATAGCTATTTTTGTTTGATTTTATGGTTGAACTGATACAGATTCAGTAATGAATTTCAAGACTATGAAGTTTTTTATTTTTACATTTCTCGTTAAATTCATTGAGCTTATTGGTATATTTGGTTATTTCACAGTGAGAAGGATAAGGTAACCACACGTACCCTGAAGGCCAGAATGGACTAAAGAAAACTACTACTGCTAAGTTTCCTCTCCTACAACCCCATTTTTTGTACTGAAATAGAAATTTGAAATAGAAGTTTAATTTGTCACTATCGAGATTGAATTGTTCATTAATAACAATAAACATTTCTAATATTTACTCATTTGCTAGTTATGTGGTCAGATCTTTGTTCATTATTTTTGTGATCAAATTTCTTCACGTTTTAAAGTCAGCATGAAATTCATCTATTTTCTAAATGCCAATTAATTATGGATCTTACTGTAAACAATTGATCTGTGGATGCTTAATTCCAAAAAAAAGTACTGTTTCAATGTCATAACTGGACCTTCCAGTGAAAATGGCACTCTTAGATGATGTATACAGGATTTCTCCACTCATTTAGGGGGTGTTTACACAACAATTAAAAACTAAAACTTTTTATGCATTTTGGCCATTCATTTTACATGACAAAAGCATTTTATGGAAGTCAATAGCTACCAGCAACCAATGTGCTGGAGTTGGGATGATTTGGTGCTTCAGGGCCTGGGAAACATGGATTCTGTCCTGTACTAGAAAATCCTAAAGGAGAATGCCTGATCCTCAATCTGTAAATTGAATCTCAAGCAATGGATTATGCAGCAAGACGATGATCCAAAGCATCATCTCTGAATGGCTTAAAAAAATCATCTCTGAATGGCCTTGTTTAAGTCCTGACTTGGAACCTGATTAAGATGCTGTGGCATTTCCTTAAACAGGTGGTTCATGCTCAGAATCCCTCCAGTGTGGCTGAAGTAATGCAGTTCTGCAAAGAAGAGAGGGCCAAAGTGATGGGAAAGACTGATCTCCAGTTATCGGAAGCATCTGGTTTCAGTTCTTACTAGTAAAGGTGGCACAACCACATTTAAAGTGTAAGGGGGCATTTGGTTTTTCACATTGGTAATAGGTGTTTGATAACTTTTTTTTCTTGAGTTGCCATGTAGGGTTAGGTGTATTTAGTTTGAAGATCTAAAACTATTTAGTATGAATTACATAAAAACAAGAAATCAGGATTGGGGGCAAATACATTTTAACCACTTTAACAACAAAAAAGTTTTTCAAATTATGCTATGTAAAGAATAAAAATAAGACACACAAACTAAGAAACGTTCCTTTTTCAGGAAACTGTATTTTAAAGCCGTTAAGTTTTACAGATCTCTATTTGAAAAGGATTTCAATGTTTTTTTTATATTTGTTCAATGAACTTGTGGAACTGTCCTTAGGACACTTTATAAGGTCATAGTTACAATAAAGAGACCTTTCTACCTAACACCAGAAGAAGAATGTCCAGAGTCCCTGATCACCAGCATGAACATGCCATAGTTCTTCTGCAGGAATGCATGAGGACTGCAGATATGGCCAGAGCAATAAATCACAATGGCCATAATGTGAAATGCCTAAAACAGTGCAACACTGAAACAGGAAGGACAGCTGATTGTCCGTGTAGTGGCAAACCATGTGCAGATGTTTCCGAGAACTTGCAAATGCTTTGGAGGAAGAGTAGGGTAATATACCGCAGCAAGAACTGTCAAATCTGGTGCAGTCCATGAGGATGAGATGCACTGTACTGTCACTGCATCCACACCAGATACTATTACCCTTATTCTGTACATCAAATGTCTTTGAACCTCATTCAGTTTGTCTCATTTGTTGAATCTTTTTGTTTATACAGATATTTACATTCAGAAATGTATTGGAAATACAACAGTTGAATATGAGAGGATGTTTCTTTCCCTTCTTTCTTTTCGAGACTCATAATTCAAAACAATATGTAATTCCTATTTTTATATATATATATATATATATATAGATAGATAGATAGATAGATAGAGAGAGAGAGAGCATGATAGTCTATTACAAACATCATTGGATGTTTGTAAAAACTTTGACAGATTTATGTTCTAAACAATAACCTCGTAAAACCTCATCTCATTGACCACTGGGTTCTTTTCTTTCGTCAGTGGTTCTTTTTGTAAGCAAAAATCTGTCTACGTTCAGTTTCTTGTGCATTTCATTGGTTCATTGCAAATACAATATTCCTAAATGTTTAACTGTGATAAATCTATTTCTATTTATAAATATTTATTTTTTTGCAATTATACTATATAATTACATAAAATAACTTTCTGATACGTGTTCATCACATTTATGATTAAAAAAATAATGATAGTAATGCATTATTTTTTTCTGTCAGGAATGCAAAATCAGCATGTAAAAATCAGCTGGTTGTACTGATATTTTGAACAGAATAATGAAAAATAATTCTTCCATTGTGCACTGCTAATATCAATTTAATACTAATTTTGTCAGTGCTGACAAGTGACCAATGATATAAGTGGGATAACAATGATTACCACTACAGGTGGTTCTTTACCTCCACGTCTTGCATTAAAATAGTGCAATGCACACCTAGCCGTGGATTATCCCTTACATAAATACATATCAGTACTAGTAAAGTGCAGCTAAGCCCTCATTTGTTTAGAGACAGAGTGGATTGGTTTATACTCGGAGCATTTTTTTAAACATATAACAATGGTTTTCAATCCTTGTCCTGGAAACCTGATGATGATCTGAATCAGGACTGAAAACCAGTGCTCTGTAAGATGGTGGTTATGAAACCTCATTTCTGGAGGGCCAACCCTGAACCATTTAATCAAGCTCTTTACAGGCTACTCTGTTAGCAGGGTTCTACTAAAAATAAAACAAAAGTTAGCTGCCTTAAACACATAATCATGGCAAAATTACTAACGTGTCTTGTTGGTCTTCAAAGATTGCAGAAACCATAAAATAAGAAACCAAATGTTCAAAAAATACATTTATTAGTAACAAGAATCAGAATGGACAATTTTTCCACAAAGTGATATCATTTGTTTACGGTTGCTAAGCAATTAAGCAACCTGGTGCTTTAACGTGTGGTTACAGTTTTGCATTTTGAAGCACTGAACAACAGCTCTTAACATCAAATCATAATTTAGAGTAAGAACTAATCTTTATACATTTAGATGTATCCATGATTAACATGTTGTATGAACAGTTCTAGAACCACTAGTCTAAAAAGTAACTAATTTCTTTTTGTTTGCATGTTTTCTAAGAAATAAAGGTTTACCAAAGCGTTTTGGTGGCACATGCTTTTGTATGGAATAACTTTGTAATATTTTAGAAAAAAAAACATTTTAAAAGGGAGAGAACATATATCCTATTAACGATACAAAAAATAAAATAAAATAAAAAGGATCTATTTACAATAAACATCAGCAGTGTTACTCCATGAATTATTCCAAAGCAGTGGTGATTTTGCTGTTGTAACGTAAAAGGAGTACACGCTCAAAATGTTCATCTGAGAGGTGATGTCCTTTTGGGGTCACAATATTGCTCCCATTGCTGAAGAGCTGTTGCACTGGGGCACTTGAGGGCAGAGTTGTATTGAACTTGATGAATACTTTTTTCACACCTGGAAATTCATTCAGGCATTTCAGATCTTTGTTTGTGCCCTGAAGATACAGCCACACCTCTTCCGCAGCTTCCCTCTTTCCACCTTTGTTGCCAGAACTTCCAGGTCCATACGAGAAGAATTCATCCTCATGAACAGAGTCTCCATTGGTCTCGGTTTCTTCAGTCCCTTGGTCGACCTGTAAAACTTCAGTGATCAACTGTGCTCGAAGACTCTCCCTCTCATCTTCTGGTAACCACCAAAGTCTAAACTGCGGCATGGTGGCTGTGGCCAATCTGGCATCAGAACTTTCAAATACCTGCTTGAAGCGGGAGTCAATTGCTTTGACGGTGCTGTCAATGACCTTGGAGAAAAGGCGGGTGTTTGCTGCCTTCTCCTCAAGCTTCCTTTTAAGGGTCAACAATGTTGGTATCACAATGCCAAGGAAGCACTTTTCTTCTCCATGCAGAAGGTCAAGTGCAAAAGCCACTGGTTTGAAGACGTCAGTATATTCTGTGAGATACGCACTTTCATCAGGTGTAAAACTTGGAACACCCAAGACTTCGGTCAGTTCGTTGAGCTGTGAATCAGTAAGTGACATCACCTTATTAATGGCGTAGTATTCTGAGCTCCACTGATTCAGACAATCAACTGTGAATTTCATTTTTGCAATGGATTCCATTGCATCAGCAGCATCAGCTGAAGATTGCGCCTTGTGCCATATTGCTGCACATTTTTCAGTTGCGCTGCTGTGAAGTTTACCTGCCGGTCCCTTTGAGACGGCATCCGCTAGATCCTTTGAGGCAATCAAGTTCAGTGTTTGAGAAGCACACCGTTGGTGTGGTGGTAAGAAGTAACTCAGAAAGAAGTCTCCACCCATTTCCCCATCACAAAGAATACTGCCCAAATCCTCAAAATGACTTTGCTCCACTTCTTGGTCATCCTCCGAAGAGAATTCTTTGAAGGCTTTCACGAAATTGTTACCGTTGTCAGTGACGGTGGCCTGAACTTTGCTTTCGATGTTATAGGAAGAATGAATTTCTTGAATTTTCGCAATGATGGTTTCACAAGTGTAGCTGATGGGGATTCTTGTGCAGGCAAGAGCAGCAGACTTCCTTTCGAGATTGTCTTCAAGCCAGTGACAAGTCATTCCAAAATAACTTCTGTCCTGCACTGACCATACATCAGCGGTTGTACATAATGTCTGCACTTTGTCGAGTTTAGCTTTTAGCTCCCCTTTCATTTTACTGAATGCTACTTCAAGCCTGGTAATAAACGCATTTCGACTCATGACTTTTTTGCCCCTGCTTAAAGCTTCAATCAACCTCCTAAAGCCAGGCTGCTCTAGAATTGAAATGGGTTGCACATCCTCTATGATAAAATTGAAAACCAGGGTGTTTAGCCTCGATTGTGATGTTTGATGATAAATGGTGGGATCAATCTTAGCTTCTTTCGCTTCGGACGATTCTGCCGTTGGATTTTCCAGAATGCTTGGTCCATAACTGCTTGGCCCGTAATTGCTTGGTCCATCACCGCTTGGTGCATCACCGCTTGGTGCATCCCTTATTCTTCTCCTACACACCACAGAATGCTTTCTCTGGAGGACAAGGAAAATGAATCAAAACAAGATGTTTATTTTCTGTGCTTAAACTTGGTGAAACCAAGGAACATTAAACGCTAAAACACTTTAAGATGTTAAATGATAAGTATGTGTTGCCCTAGAAAATGTAACATTCATTAGAGGTTCATTCATTCATTAAGAATATTTTCCAGGTTTGAAATCAATAATGAATGAATGGACGATGAAAGATATGAGTCCCTCCTACAACTGCTTTTGTACAAACAGTGAAAGTCAGTGGGGTCCGATGTTTTGGACCCCACTGACATTCATTGTGTGGTCAAAACATTTTCGCAAAAAGCTTCTTTTGTGTTTCACAAAAGACAATAACTTACAGGTTCTGAACAACCTGACGATGAGTAAATGATCTTTTTTTTTTTAATTTCGTGTGAACTATCCCTTTAACATTGGATACAGTGGGACAGTGGCTTTGAGGCAAATTGAACTAGGAGTGTAACGGTATGAGATCATCACGGTACAATGAAAACGGTATAATCATTTATTACATTGTGTTTTTTTTTTTTTTGGCGGTTTTCTTCTCAGTAATTTTTTGGGGGGGTTGTTTTTTTCTGCATTAAACAGTCGGCCTGCATATGACGTTTACAGAAAGCACAAAAAAAAATATATGAAAGGCGATCTATCATTTATTATGCTTTATTTATTATCAATTTACAGTATTTTCACTTACATTCATCTTTCCAAATTCCTTGGGGTGGTGGTCACGGAGATGGTGCGCCATGTTTGAAGTGTTGCCTGCCCGAGCCGACACTTTTTTCCGACACATTCTACAAACTGGATAACCATCAACATTGATGGTGCCTCCTGGGTCTTTTAAATACCCAAAATACTCCCATACAGCGGACTTCAACCGCTTTGGTGGGAGAAAAAGAGGCTCAGGCTCCGACATTTCGGTGTGCTGGCGTTTGCGCATCTGGCGAGGTGAGTGACACTTAAATGAAAGAGGAGAAAGTCGCAATTTAGACATTTTTTTTATGACTCTCTCTTAATTAAACGTAGATTAAATAGAAAAATAATTTCTTTACTTTGGTTTTATTAAAAATAAAAATCCTAAATTATACTATCAAACGTCTGTATTTAAAGCCGTGTACCGTAAAATCATCATACCATTACATTGCTAGTTGGAACAGATAAAGTGCTTTGATAAATTATACTTATTCGTCATACTATTATGAACTAACATGACCTAAACCATGTCGTATAGAAGTTCAGCTGTCTCTGAAATTGCCCCATTCCCTTATATAGTGCATTGTGAAACCTAATCTACATGGAACCATAGTGTCGATTATTCAGTCCACTCATTCAATCCAAGTGGCTAAACAATGTAGACAGCATCATGAATTGAGAGGGATCCCTGTTAACTGCATACACTTCTGACTAAAGGTTAGACAGCTTTTAGAACTATTAATAACACACAGCTAATTCCATTAATTTAACCAAGCAAATAACCCAGCACAAAACAATTTATGAAACTTAAATAACTTGTAACATAATCATTCTGATTCATATAAAGGCCCGGTCAGGGAAAAAATGTGATAAACTGTGAAACGGCCAGAATCCTCAAAAAAAAAAAAAGGTTTTTTGGTCAAACCGCCCACCACTATATCCAACAATCCTCAAAAACTAGAGAATACCCATAATGCATGATTATGGTATTTTTATTGGAGCATTAATAGAAATGTGCAAAAAGACTGTAAAGAGGAGTATAACTGCACAATCACAAGTTCATTATTTTTATACATTTACAGCTTTCAATCAATTCATTTTTAATCAAATTAATTACATTATATGCTGATTAACATAGCTAATTGCATATGAGTATTCTCAGAAACAAAACAAAAAAACAGTACCCCAAATAAACAATTGTTGCTGACTATTAAGCACTGAACTGGCATCACAAAAATTGGCTTTAAAAGGTCAAAATTGTATGTTTTAATTATCATAAGCATACAGTTCATAGCAATCCATTTTGAGCTATTTAGCTGGACAGTTTTTCAGAGGTTGATTAAGGGCCTCTGTATCACATCTCACTGTTTTAGAATGTGTTTGTGTTCCACTGTACTTATTTTCTGTGAATAAAACAACAAAACTTTTCTTTGTCTGTCTGACAGAACATTTTATGAAATTCACTTTGCATTAAGAAAATTATTCAAAACGCTTAAACTTCTCTCTCATTTTTGTTTGCTAGGTTACTTCTTTTCTTTTTTTTTTAAACACTTAATGCCAATTTAAAGTTGTACTTTTTTTTTTTTTTTTTTTTACTTTCACTAAAGCATGTTTTTGACTTTTGAGTCAAATTTTCACTTAGTATCCATATTTTCATTTAAGTATTTTCGAGTAAGTTACAATTACACCCCTGTCCACATCCTTCTCCAGCGCACGATATTTACATCGCTATCTGAATTCGCTCTGCAATTTCCATTCACTACTTTCTCGTGTAGTATACTATAAGATATCCACTGTATAGGGAATGGGGGCGATTTCGAAGACAATATTTTTCATATAACAAAGTTAAACACTTCACTAAGCCCGCCTTAAAAACGTAAGGGGCCAATCCACCATGGCAACTGCCGCCGTCCGCCATTTTCTCAGACGAGCATTTGCTCCTTTTTTAACGTAAATCTACAGAGGATATGCCCATTTAGACTTTATTTTACAGCATACAGTAAGATGCCGAATCACGTATAATAGTGACATAAGCGCCATTTTTTCCTTCTGCAAAGCACAATAAACAAACCATGAGACGTACATGCGGTATTACCAATTATTCCCAAGTGACCACGATTACATTAATAACATTTTCCCCTAAACAAATTAATATTACTGATGTTTTTGCTTTAAATCATTATAGTGCCGACAATAATTAGAGAGTTCGCGGAACAAGAGTTATAAAAACGTTAAGAAAAAGTCCTGCTCACCTAACGTTACACCAACTGATTTCAAATGAAGCTTTTCCATTCTATGACTGGATATTATATTATACCGTATAACTAGACCAAATTAAGCACTCTAACATCTAACTTACCAATGTTCAAAAAAAAAAAAAATGTTTACTATAAACTCAAAACCACTCCCACTTTGTTGATCATCTGTCCACGTTTCGCTTAAAACTTCGCCTGACAACCAGATAAAGTGAAAATCAGTGCCTACATGTTTATAAGCCACTAAATTTGATCATATATTATTTCCTTGTATTCACATTTAGCAGTGTAACAAAAGCTTTTATCAGTGCTCCACCGGGACTCTACCAAAAACAGTTTAATTTTGCATAGTTGCTCCACAAACTCAAATACTGCTATACAGTTAAAAAAAGCAAACGTTGGGTGTTAAATTGAGGAAAAGTGCAAATGTACCTCCAAATGCTTCTTTAGGTTGGACGTCGAGTCCCTTGCAGTGGATAAGATGTTGATCTTTGGGAGGCAGAGGTTGCACTGAACGGTAATGTTTCTCCCTCTTGTGTCCCTGAATGTGAAGTGGTGTTTGTGCATCCAGTGGTCAAAAGCTGAACGAGACCGCTCCATCTTCACACGAGGCTCCGGCGTGGACAGCTCTTATAAAACGTACGAACAAAAACAGTAAATTACACTTGCTGATTCATGTGTAATCGTGTAAGAAAAAAATAAAATGTACCATATTCTATTTGCAGACTCTTTATTTTTGTAATCTAATTACGTAATCCAAATAACGTATCCGTTACTACCGAACAACAGAGGCGCATTTCCTATGAAACAATTTCTTCTCTTTTCCTTTTGCTCTTTCCGGCGTGAGGCAAACTAAAATAGCTCATTACCGCCACCTTCTGCTAGCATGGTGCAGAGACAATCTACCTTCTCAGACACGTGTGTTCAGCTCCTTCTGCAAGTACACGGATCCCTCACACTTTACTTAGAAAAATGCACTTACATTGTGTCTTACATTGTGTCCTAAGGTTACGCCCTCCACATTTGTCATCGAGGATGTCTAATTTCAGAAAAGTAATCATTATAAAACTGACTGTTACTCCTCGTGAGGAGTAATTACAGTAATTTCTTTGGAATGTAATGGTACTTTTCTGATATGAGGCAGCTTAGAGGGATATTTCATTTAAAAATGAAAATTAATTCATAATTTATTCACCCTCAAGTTGTTCCAATGAGTTTCTTTCTTCTGTTGAACACACACACACACACGTTAGGTTTCTGTGAATTGTGGGGACTTTCCATAGACTTCTAATGTTTTTATACTGACCAAATACCATTTTCTATCCCCTAACCCAATCCTACTCCTAAACCTACCCCTTACAGAAAACATGTTTGCATTGTTACACTTTCAGATGAACATCATTTAGTATTTTAAGAATTTTTTTCCCTCGTGGGGATCGCAGGCCAGTCCCATGAGTCAAAAATTTCAGGTTTTACTATCCTTGTGGTGACATTTGGTCCCCACAATGTACCATAAACAAGAACACACACACAGACACGTTTACTTAGCTATCTTGGGACATTCCATAGGCGTAATCAGGGCTTGACATTAACTTTTTTGCTCACCAGCTACTGTGGCTTGTGGTTATCCATATGTAGCCACTCAGCATTTTCACTGGCCACAATTTTGTTATTGGGAAATTACATTTTATATGACTAAAGTTACAGCATACTATAATTTATTTAAACTGATTTACATTTAGTTATTACATTTACATTTAGTTATTTAGCAGACGCTTTTATCCAAAGCGACTTACAAAAGAGGACAATAGAAGCAATCAAAACCAACAAAAGAGCAACAACATGCAAGCCATATGACAAGTCTCGGTTAGCCTAACGCAGTACACATAGCAAGGTTTTTTTTTTTTTAAAAAAAGAAAACAAGTAGATAGAATAGAAAAAAAAAAGCTAGTGTTAGTTTTTAAAGAAAAAGTAGCAGTTAGAGAATAAATATGCAATTGATAGAGGGTCAAGGGTGTGTGTGTGTGTTTTTTTTTTAAATAAAAAGAAGACAGATAGATAAAATAGAATTAGAATAGAGAGTGATAGAGTTAGAGGGTCAAATAAAGATGGAAGAGATG
>JAFVLL020015148.1:0-26677 GCA_021397915.2 Tor tambroides | reverse complement strand
AGTGACCTATACCTGCCATTATATGACTGACAGATTAGAACAGTTTGACCTAAAAATATCAAAATTGGATCTACTGAAGAAAAAAAGACACCTACATCTTGGATGCCCTTGGGGTAAGCTGATAGATACCAAATTTTAATTTCAAAGTGAACTATCCCTTTAACTGTAATAGTGCTACAGTGCCCACTTACTTGTATTGGAAGTATTTTTCCCATAGGGATTTTAAAGTCATTAAAAAATTATGTTCTATATAGTATGAATATGGGTAGTATAAATGAAATTTGGATGTACTACATCTGGCATGATGTTACTGTCATGTGACCTACCAGTGTCAGTTGTGTCACTTCACTGCAATGGTATAGTAAATAAAATACACATTTCTGAATTTTGACAGAAGTAGTAGGTCATCTTTCTTAGGGTACTTTTAGCATACTGTTTTTGGAATACTATGAACTCGGACATATATTTTTTGGCATATTTTTCTTCACCTGCTATATAGTATGAAAGTATGCATATTCGGATACAGTGTTTAAGAGTTATAAGCCTTAAAACCAAACCAGCCAGCTATAAGGTGAATCACAACAAACTTTGTTTTGAAGCAACAAAGTATTTGGAAATCAGACAAAGGTACTGTGCTTAAAGACATTAATAGAGAAGAGAAACTACAATCCCATGAAGCATTGCAAACTACACACTCAAATTAAAAACAATGGAGAAATATAAAACTGTTGACCCTATCATCCACAGTGCTTCATGGGAGCGGGTGGGTTCTAAAGTGTTCCTTTGGTGTGATTTGCTTGTCTCGATTCTCTGATTGGTGGAAATTTCTCAGCAGAATCATGGGCAATGTAGTTTTTCCACCAGGAATTCTGCTTTTGAACATGATTATTTAAAAAAGAAGTTCAAATAATGTGGGCTGATGGCTTCAATAACAGTATATATTATCAAATAACAACCTCATAGCTCACAGTAGATATTTTTTAAGTTAATGAATTATCAAAATCAATTCCCATGTCAAGAAAATGAATAGGATTTTTACTTCTGGAACCCAACTGATCCAAATTCACTTTTTGTAGTATTTAGGCCTACTAAACTCATTTTCTAATAGGGTCCTGCAAACCTACATATTTTCAAAATCAACTAGTCAGTGAGTTGTTATAATTACTAATCAATGTGCTTGCAGTTTCACTGCATTCCAGAGTTTAAATTTCGAAAACATGTAAAAACGTGTGACCAGTAGAAGATTGAGAGGTCACATTGTGAAAAGAATACAAAATTTAAATCTGCAGGATTGCATTACAATAGTGTAGAATGAATACATATTTTTACATTTTGGATGTAGTGAATGTTAAATTATGTTTTGTTTTGTTTTTTTTAAAAAAAAGAGTGTGACGACATATTACGACCATTGTGGTATCTGTAGCAGTTTTGTGTGCTTAAAGTCTATTAATACCGGTATAACCGGTTTAAAATGCAGATATCGTACTGGCAAGTCTTGTAGACCTGCTAATAAACATAGGACATTGTCAGAGTCTACTAATCAGATGTTGTCAGTCATCCAACCCATCCCAAGAAGAGTTTTTCAACCCTGTTTCTGAGGCACACCAACTGTACACACATTGAATGGGCCTTATATAACCCATTTATATTAGACCTTGATGTCTCTACTAAGGAGCTGATGGGTTGAATCAGGTGTGTTAGGTTAGGAAGAGTTTGGAAAATGTGTACTGTTAATGTGTTTCCAGGAACAGGCTTGTGAGACACTGCCCTGATATGTAATGTTTAGCACTGTTGTCTTTCTCTGCAGCATTACTAAACAGAATATTCCCATGTGCACTGTGTACAGAATTGCAATCTGTCATGTCCCTGTCTCAGGTTTGGGCCCTACTACATCGAGCCTGTGATTGCTGGTCTGGACCCAAAGACCTTTGAACCCTTCATCTGTTCCCTTGACCTTATTGGATGCCCAATGGTGACAGAAGACTTTGTTGTTAGTGGAACTTGCTCAGAGCAGATGTACGGCATGTGCGAGTCACTATGGGAACCTGACATGGTAGGTGGAGGGAAACAAGACCACGTAACTGTATTGGGCATGAAGGCTGATTTATGATCTAGGTCTGGTAATCTCATAGACTTTTGCTGTTGATTGTGTTCTCTAGAAACCAGAGGATTTATTTGAGACCATCTCACAGGCCATGCTGAACGCTGTTGACAGAGATGCAGTGTCTGGAATGGGAGTCGTTGTTCATGTCATGTAAGTACAACATCAAATGTCATTAACCTTAGTGATAGTATGACGATCATCAACTTTTAATTAACTGATTTTAATCAGCACAGAACATTAAGAATTTAAGAATTAAGATTTTTTTTTTTTTTTTACAGTGAGAAGGATAAGATAACCACACGTACCCTGAAGGCCAGGATGGACTAGAGAAAAATACTACTGCTATGTTTCCTCTCCTACAACCCCAATTTTTTTGTACTCAAATAGAATTTGCTTTGTTCCATTTATCATCATCAAGATTAAATTGTTCAATAAACATTTCTAATATTTACTCATTTGCTAGTTATGTGGTCAGAGATGTTTTTAAAAGATACTTTTAGTGATCTAATTTCTTGACATTTTAAAGTCAGCATGAAACAGACCTATTTTCTAAATGCTTATTACAGATCTTATTGTGAACAATTGATTTGTGTATGTTTAATAGACAACCAACCAAACATACAAAAAAAAAAACCGTAACGTTTAAACAAAATTTCATAACTGGACTTGGACTAGTTCACCCAAAAATGAAAATTGTCATCCTTTACTCGCCCTCAAGTTGATGGTAGCCACTGATACAATGGAAGTCAATGGCTACCAGCAACCTGTGTGCTGGAGTGGGGATGCATGAACGGATGGTTCTTGCTCAAACCCCCTCCAATGTGGCTTAACTAAAGCATTTCTACAAAGATGAGTGGACATAATTCCACAGTAATGTGAAAGACTGATCTCCAGTTATTGGAAGCATTTGGTTGCAGTTCTTACTGATAAAGGTGACACAAGCACATTAAGGGAAAATTTAGTTTTTCACTTGGGTAATAGGTGTTAGATTACTTTGTTTCTTGAGTTGCCATGTTTTAGTTTGAAGATCTAAAACTAGTATGAATTACATGACACGAGATATCAGGATGGGGACAAATACAAGAACTTAGAACATTAAAGAGAGCTTTCTACTGAACACCAGAAGAAAACTCTCCAGAGTACCTGATCACCGGATATTTACACATTGAGAAATGTACTGGACATGATACAGTTGAATGTGAGAGGACTTTCTTTCTTCCTTCCTTCCTTTTCAAGACTCATATATAATTCACCAACATATAGCATTCCTATTTTGATATATAGAACATTTAAAGCCAGGTCCATATATATTTGGACACTGACACAATTTTCATAATTTGTATTTGTATGCCACCAGAATAGAATTAAAATGAAACAATCAAGATGAAATTGAAGAGCAGACTTTAAGCTTTATTTCAAGCGGGTGAACAAAAATATAACACAAAATGCTTAGGAATTCCAACCATTTTTATACACAGTCCCTCCATTTTCAGGGGCTCAAATGTAACTGGACAAATTCAACCACTGGTCCTACGTATTATAAGTAGCTAGTGTTGGTGTAATGCTTAAATATAACAATTAATTTGAAATAACCCAATAATTCATTAAATAATTCCTACAGTTTATTTAAGATACGTCTGAGGTTAGCCTAACTTTAATAAGTTATGATGATTTTTAAGAAGATTCTTTTCAAGAATTTGAACTCAAGTTTTGTATTGAGAAAAAAGATAAACACTTTGGGAATACAAAATATTCTTAACATTTTTTTCTCAAGTTAGAAAATAAGAAGAAAATCGCAGTTAAGAAGAAATTTCGTGATCATTTCGAAGAATGTTTTGTGAATCCGGCCCCTGATGATGATCTGAATCGGGGCCGAATATGCAATACAAACAAATAACGTACAGTGCTATGAATCCCCAGGACCGGGACTGAAAATCTCAGCTCTATCCACCTTTTTCCTACGCCCCATGACACTTTGCACAAATTATGGGAGTAGCTTCCGTTTACACTGTAAACAATCAGCAAAAGTTTCATTCAATGAACGTATAAGCATTTTCTTATATACAATAAGCATTTTCAAAAACTGGGTACAATGAGCTGACATTATTTTACTCGCCCTTCAACCATCAGTCATTAAAAGGAAATTTAAAAGTTTAAAAGCATTAACAAATTACTTTCAATATATTCTTGAGTAACTCCTCAAGATCCAACTCCTATCAAGCAATATTATGGACGTGTATATTTCGTAACAATTACATTTTACAGCATCCATGTGAAAACAAACCTGGAAGAAGACATGAGGATTTGGGGAGAAAAATGAAAGAGTCTTCGTGTATACCAGGGAATTATTCATGGTTTATACTGAAATTAAATCGGGAGATCAGACCACAAATGCACAGTAGTTGTCGTCTTTTATTTACTTACAGCAGAATACAAAGGAAATAAGCAGGAGGCCCCTGATATGCTGTTATATCACGTAACGTTATTCTCCTGAAAATAGAAAATGAATGAAAATTTACAGCCCATTCGGTCAAAATGATGGATAAGCATTATTTGTAGTGCAATCTTATCGATCATTTGAAATGATTTGTTGCAGTCTTTTTGAGTGGAACTTACCCAAACCGGAAGTGCCTCTCATTACTTAAAACGCAGTAGGCTCGTTAGCAAAAAAAAGTGGATAAAATCAAGGGTATGAAACACCATTCCTGGAGGGACAACCCTGAACCACTTAATCAAGCTCTAGGCGACTATGTTAGATCAGGGTTGGTCTGTATGACTGCAGTCTTCTAAAAGCTAAGTCTGACACCCCTGTATGACAGCTCAGATCATAAAGTCCACTTACACTGTGTATGCTCCCAAGGGTTGTAAGAAAGGCTCACTGTAGCTAAACAATTTCTTTGAAATAAAGGCTTGTGTCATAAACAAAGTTGTCTAATAATACTACTTTACTACTTAAAACAAGACTGTACATTAGTAGGGTTTTACTAAAAATGAATACACAAGTTAGCTGCCTTAAACACATAGTTATTCCAAAATTACTAATGTGTAGCTTTAAGTGTCTTGTTGGTCTTAAAAGATTGCAGAAAGCATAAAATAAGAGACCAAATGTTCAAAATATACATTTATTAGTAACAAGAATCAGAATGGACAATTCTTCCACCAAGTGATATATTGTTTACGTTGCTAATTATGCAACCTGGTGCTTTAACATGTGTTTACACTTATGCATTTTTTAAGCTCTGAACAACAGCTCTTAATATCAAATCATAATTTAGAGTAAGAACTAATCTTTATACATTTAGATGTATCCATGATTAGCATGTTGTATGAACATTTCTAGAAACACTAGTCTAAAAAGTAACAAATTTCTTTTTGTTTGCATGTTTACTAAGAAATAAATGTTTACCAATGCTTTTCGGTGGCACATGCTTTTTGTATGGAATAATATTGTAATATTTTGGAAAAAAAAAAAATTTAAAAAGGGAGAGAACATACAGTATATCCTATTAACTATACAAACAAATAAAATAAAAAAACTATTTACAATAAACATCAGCAGTGTTACCCCATGAATTATTCCAAAGCAGTGGTGATTTTGCTGTTGTAACGTAAAAGGAGTACACGCTCAAAATGTTCATCTGAGAGGTGATGTCCTTTTGGGGTCACAATATTGCTCCCATTGCTGAAGAGCTGTTGCACTGGGGCACTTGAGGGTAGAGTTGTATTGAACTTGATGAACACTTTTTTCACGCCTGGAAATTCATTTAGGCATTTCAGATCTTTGTTTGTGCCCTGGAGATACAGCCACACCTCTTCCGCTGCTTCCCTCTTTCCATTTTTGTTGCCAGAACTTCCAGGTCCATACGAGAAGAATTCATCCTCATGAACAGAGCCTCCATTGGTCTCGGTTTCTTCAGTCCCTTGGTCGACCTGTAAAACTTCAGTGATCAACTGTGCTCGAAGACTCTCCCTCTCATCTTCTGGTAACCACCAGAGTCTAAACTGTGGCATGGTGGCTGTGGCCAATCTGGCATCAGAACTTTCAAATACCTGCTTGAAGCGAGAGTCAATTGCCTTGACAGTGCTGTCAATGACCTTGGAGAAAAGGCGGGTGTTGGCTGCCTTCTCCTCGAGCTTCCTTTTAAGGGTCAACAACGTTGGTATCACGATGCCAAGGAAGCACTTTTCTTCTCCGTGCAGGAGGTCAAGCGCAAAAGCCACAGGTTTGAAGACGTCAGTATATTCTGTGAGATACGCAGTTTCATCAGGTGTAAAATGTGGAACACCCAAGACTTCGGACAGTTCGTTGAGCTGCGAATCAGTAAGTGACATAAGCTTGTTAATGGCGTAGTATTCTGAGCTCCACTGATTCAAACAAGGAACTGTAAAATTCATTTTTGCAATGGATTCAATTGCATCAGCAGCTTCAGTGGATAATTGGGCCTTGTGCCATATTGCTGCACATTTTTCAGTTGCACTGCTGTGCAGTTTACCTGCCTGTCCCTTTGAGACAGCATCCGCTAGATCCTTCGAGGCAATCAAATTCAGTGTTTGAGAAGCACACCGTTGGTGGGGTGGTAAGAAGTAACTCAGAAAGAAGTCTCCACCCATTTCTCCATCACAAAGAATACTGCCCAAATCCTCAAAACGACTTTGCTCCACTTCTTGGTCATCCTCAGAAGAGAATTCTTTGAAGGCTTTCACGAAATTGTTACCGTTGTCAGTGACGGTGGCCTGAACTTTGCTCTCGATGTTATAGGAAGAATGAATTTCTTGAATTTTAGCGATGATGGTTTCACAAGTGTAGCTGATGGGGATTCTTGTGCAGGCAAGAGCAGCAGACTTCCTTTCGAGATTGTCCTCAAGCCAGTGACAAGTCATTCCAAAATAACTTCTGTCCTGCACTGACCATACATCAGCAGTTGTACATAATGTCTGCACTTTGTCAAGTTTCGCTTTTAGCTCTCCTTTCATTTTACTGAATGCTACTTCAAGCCTGGTGATAAAAGCATTTCGACACATGACTTTTTTGCCCCTGCTTAAAGCTTCAATCAACTTCCTGAAGCCAGGTTGCTCTAGAATTGAAATGGGTTGCACATCCTCCACAATAAAATTAAAAACCAGGCTATTTAGCCTTGATTGTGATGTTTGATGATAAATGGTAGTGGGATCCATTTTAGCTTCTTTCGCTTCAGACGATGATTCTGCCGTTTGATTTTCCAGAACGCTTGGTCCATGACTGCTTGGCCCGTAATTGCTTGGTCCATCACTGCTTGGTGCATCAACGCTTGGTGCATCCCTTATTCTTCTCCTACACACCACAGAATGCTTTCTCTGTAGGACAAAGAAAATGAATCAAAAACAAGACGCTTATTTTCTGTGCTTAAACGTGGTGAAACCAAGGCACATTAAACACTAAAACACTTTAAGACATTAAATAATAAGTATGTGTTGCCCTAAAAAATGTGATATTTATTAGAGACTAATTCATTCATTAACAGCATTTTCCAGGTTTGAAATCAATAATGAATGACTGACTTATAAAGGATATGAGTCACTCTTGAAACTGCTTTTGTACAAACAATGAAAGTCAATGGGGTCCAATGTTGTTTTGGACCCCATTGATATTCATTGTATGGTCAAAACATTTTTTTCAAAACGCCTTAACTTACAGGTTCTGAACAACCTGACTATCAGTAAATGATCATTTTTATTTTTGTGTGAACTATCCCTTTAACGTGTTGGATACAGTGGGACAGTGGCTTTGAGGCAAATTGAACTAGGAGTGTAACGGTATGAAATCATCACGGTACAATGAATCATTTATTACATTTGGTGCTTATTTATTGCTGTTTTTTTCTCACAGTAATTTTTTTGGGTTGTTTTTTCCGCATTAAACATTCGGCCTGCAGATGTAAACGTCAGAAAGCACAAAAAAAAAAAAATTATGAAAGGCGATCCATAGTTTATTACCTTTTATTTATTAGCAATTCACAATATTTTCACTTACATTCATCTTTGAAAATTCCTTGGGGTGGTGGTCACGGAGATGGTGTGCCATGTTTGAAGTGTTGCCTGTCCGAGCCGACACTTTTTTCCGACACAATCTACAAACTGGATAACCATCAACATTGATGGTGCCTCCTGGGTCTTTTAAATACCCAAAATACTCCCATACAGCGGATTTCAGCCGCTTTGGTGGGAGAAAAAGAGGCTCAGGCTCCGACATTTCGGTGTTCTGGCGTTTGCGCATCTGGCAAGGTGAGTGACACTTAAATGAAAGAGGAGAAAGGCGCAATTTAGACATTTTTTATGACTATCTCTTAATTAAACGGAAAAATAATTTCTTTACTTTGGTTTTATTAAAAATACAAATCCTAACTTATACTATTATTTAAAGCCATGTACCGTAAAATCATCATACCATTACATTGCTAGTTGGAACAGATAAAGTGTTTTGATGAATTATAATTATTCGTCATACTATTATGAACAAACATGTCCTAAACCAAGTCGTACAGAAATTCAGCTGTTTCTGAAATTGTCCCATTCCCTTATACAGTGCATTACATAACCTAATCTACATAAAACCATAGTGTAGACTATAAAGCACACTCATTTAATCCTTGTAGTGCTGGGTGATATACCCCTTTAAACAGTAAACTGGTTTGAAATACCCACACGGTATGAATTTGTAAAAAACCAGCATACTGGTACAAGTGGCTAAGCAACGTAGACAGCATCATGAATTGAGAGGGGATCCCTGTTAACTGCATACACTTTTGACTAATGGTTAGAGAGCTTTTAAGAGCTATTAATAACACACAACTAATTCTAATAACCAAGCAAATAACCCAGCACACAACAATTTATGAAACTTAAATCATTTGTAACATAATTGTCATTCTGATTAATATTAAGGCCCAGTCAAACCACCCACCACTATATCCTAAAATCCTCAAAAACTAGAGATTACCCATAATGCATGATTATGGAATTTTTATTTGAACATTAAAGCAAATGCACTCCTTGTGAACGTGCAAAAAGACTGTTAAGGGGAGTATAACAGCACAGTCACAAGTTTATTATTTTTACACAATTACGGCTTTCAATCAATTAATTTATCATCAAATTAATTACATTTTATGCTGATTAATATAGCTAATTACATATCAGTATTCTCAGAAACAACAAAACAAACACCAGTACCCAAAATAACAATTGTTGCTGACATAAGCACTGAACTGGCAACACAAAAAAATGGCTTTAAAAGTCAATATTGTATGTTTTAATTATAGTAAGCATACAGTTCATAGCCACTTATTTTGTCGGTCTTTCAGAAGTAGATTTAGGGCCTCATCGCATCTCACGGTTTTAGAATGTGTTTGTGTCCCACTGTACTTCTTTTTTCGGTGAATAAAACAAAACTTTTCCATGTCTGTCTGACATAACATTTTATAAAATGAATTCACTTTACATTAAGAAAATAATTCAAAACGCTTAAACATGAAACTTCTCCCTCAGGTTTATGCGTGCTAGGTTACTTCTTTTTTAAATACTTAATGCCAGTTTAAAGTTGTACTTTTTTTAAACTTGCACTAAAGCATGTTTTTGACTTTTGAGTCAAATTTTCACTTAGTATCCATACTTTCACTTAAGTATTTTCGAGCCCTCTCCAGCGCACGTTATTTACATCATTGTCTGAATTCGCTCCGCAATTTCCATACACTCCTTTCTCGTGTAGTAGACTATATGATATCCACTATATAGGGAATAGGGGGTGATTTCGAAGACAACATTTTTCATATAACAAAGTTAAACACTTTGCTAAGCCCGCCTTAACGTAGACTAATGGACCAATCCACCATGGCAACTGCCGCCGTCCGCCATTTTCTCAGGCGAGCATTTGCTTCTTTTTTAATGTAAATCAACAGAGGATATGCATGTTTCGGTAGTTTTAGACTTTATTTTACAAACATACAGTAAGATTTTGTTGTCGAATCACTTATAATAGTGACACAAGCGCCATTTTTTTTCCTTCTGCAAAGCACAATAAACAAACCATGAGACGTGCATGCGGTATTACCAATCATTCCCAAGTGACCACGTATTACATTAATAACAACATTTTCCCCTAACAAATTAATGTTACTAACGTTTTTTTTAAGTCAATATAATGTCGACAATTTAATTAAAGAGTTTGCGGAACATGCGATATATAAAAAAAACAATAGGAACGGTCCTGCTCACCTACACCAATCGATTACAGATGAAGCTTTTTCATTCTATGATTGGATATTATATTAAACGTTAATACTAGACCCAATTTAACACTCTAACGTCTAACTTATTACTGTTCATAAAAAAAAAATGTTTACTATATACTCAAAACCACTCCCACTTTGTTGATCGTCTGTCCCACGTTTCGCTAAAAACTTCGCCTGACAAACAAATAAAGTGAAAATCAGTGCTTACATGTGTTTATAAGCCACTAAATGTGATCATATATTATTTTCTTGGATTCACATTTAGGAGTGTAACAAAAGCTTTTATCTGTACCCCACCTGGAATCTACCAAAAATAGTTTAATTTTGCATAGTTGCCCCACAAACTCAAATACATAATAAAAAAAAAAGCAATCGATGGGTGTTAAATTGAAAAAAAAAAAAAAAAAAAAAGTGCAAATGTAACTTGCCTCCAAATGCTTCTTTAGATTAGACGTCGAGTCCCTTGCAGTGGATAAGATGTTGATCTTTGGGAGGCAGAGGTTGCACTGAACAGTAATGTTTCTCCCTCTTGTGTCCCTGAATGTGAAGTGGTGTTTGTGCATCCAGTGGTCAAAGGCTGAACGAGACCTCTCCATCTTCACACGAGGCTCCGGCGTGGACAGCTCTTATAAAACGTACGAACAAAAACAGTAAATTACACTTGCTGATTCATGTGTAATCGTGAAATAAAAAAATAAAATGTACCATATTCTATGTGCAGACTCTTTGTTTTTGTAATCTAATTACGTAATCCAAATAACGTATCCGTTACTATCGAACAACAGAGGCGCATTTCCTATGGAACAACTTCTTCGCTCTTGTTTTTGCTGTTTCCGGCGTGGAGCAAACTAAAATAGCTCATTACCGCCACCTTCTGCTAGAATGGAGCAAAGACACTATACCGCCTGAAGACTCGTGTGTTCACCACCTCCTCCATGTACACGGATCCCTCACACTTCACTTAGAAAATTACACTTATGTTGTGTCTCATTTCGAAGTTACGCCCGAGGTTAAAAGTTTATCATCGAGGATGTCTAATTTCAGAAAAGTAACCATTATCAAACTGACTGTTACTCCTCTTGAGGCGTAGGCTAAATTACTGTCATTTCTTTAGAATGTAATGGTACTTTTCTGATATCAGGCTTAAAGGGATATTTCATCAAAAAATGAAAATTCATACACAATTTATTCACTCTCACTCACACAAAATATATTCTGATTCTGAATAATATTTGCAACCAAACAGTTACCAAAAAAAAGAAGAAAAAACAAAACAAAACAATGGAAGTCAACCATTACCTTAAACTGTTTGGTTATCCTCAAGATATCTTCTTTTGTGTTCAGAATAACAACCTAAATTGATCTATCCCTTTAAAGATGTATGCATCCAATAAATGTGACCCTCGGAGGGCACAGCCTTTAAAGACAACAAAACTATAATATTATGCTTTAATATGCTAAGTTTACATGTGTTTCTTTCAATAGGCAATTTTGGCCTTGTTGGGTTTAAGAAAATATTTTAAGAAAAAACAAATAGTAATGTCAACACACACACACACACACACTGTTAACAATGTACATATTCCAGGAACTGTGGCAATAGATTGTGGTACTATTGCTCAACTCCTCTATAACTTGTATCTTTCACTATATACTTCCTGTAATAGAGTGGAAATTTCAGAATGTTCCACTGATTCACTGACTCCACAGCACTCACAAAGCCAATATCCAACCATTCATATTTGATATTAATTATATCTTTTAGCAGAGAGGAGAAAAGACTTTCTGTAAAGCTAGAATAAACATCTATACTTAATGTAATGGAGGTAATGTATTGGTCACCCACTGGCAAAAACATAAATCAGTGCCTATGCAGCCAGGAACAGATACTAACCCAGGACTTTCTCACTTTTCTCCTGTTCATTCATCTATAGCCCACATGCTGCATGGAATGGTAGCATTTTGGCAATGCACTTCTGTTTGCCAGATCTGGTCCACAAGCAGGTCGTTGCACAGCCTAGACTGCAGCAAATAAACCATCACTGTTTTTGGCCAGAAATCTATATATAATATAGTAAAATATAGCCTTAAACCAAATCAGGTATGGCATATTTAGGCTACTGTGTCTGCTTGTGTGTGTGCATGCTGGGCCATTAAAACTTTGGTGAGTCAGTGAATTAATATTTATGACACTGTAAGTGATTTCTGCATCAACCATATTCAACACACAGTAATAAGCAAATGTAGGAGGATGATTACACAACTCCAAAAACAGTATTACCATCTTCACTTGTTACAAACCAATTTTTGATACATCTACAAACATTCTTATTGAGAACTAACCAAGGTTTAACATAATCTCTCAGCCTCATTTTCACTGACTAAAGTCTATTTCTCACACTCTTTTAATTCTGTTGATATTTTTTGTACCTTATGTTCAATGTTCCTGCTAGCCCTATCATCTGGAAACAATGATTTGACAATAATGCCATAAAATATTTCATGAATCATGATGACAAACAGTAAAACACTTCCTTCAGGTGTCCCATAAAAACAATTTTCTTTCAAACATTTAGAAAATGTAAAGTCCCTGCAGATTCTTGCACCATGCTTTGTCTGAGGGGGCGTGTCAACGGAAAGCGCTCTCATTGGCTTGCTACCTGACGTCACTCTCCCGCGCCGCTTGTCCCTTTGACTCGCGTTTAAACCGGTGAGCGAGAGGGTTGTTGCAAAATGTTCGTGCATTGTTCGTAGCGAGAAGGTCAATAGGCGCAAGCGAGTATGTCTGAATCATGGCTTTACCCTACCATTTTACTATGTATTTATGGATTTTTCTGCAGCCACAGACCACTGGAGCCTTTTCTAACCCCGTTTTTGATGGGACCTGATAAAAACCTGACGGAGACAGAGGTAAATGTGCTTGAAGGGTGATGTAAGCATACAGTGAAGTGATGTCAGACCTCTTTGAAAAGTAACTTCGATACCTAAAGGGCTTTAACAGAAAGCGGAATATCGTTTCTGAATAAAATAATGAAATAATAATAAAATAAAATAAAATGTAATCACGGTTTTATTTTTTGCTACATAGCCCATATATTCTGTTACTTGCTCACTGAGCACGCTTTCAAAGAATCTACACGTGTAGAAAAAGATGTAAAAAATATATTGTGAAGGATATATATACTTGGGTGTAAGAGTGCACCCCCCACAGTAGATGGGAATCTGCCAGCTATTTTGTCTAATCCTAGAAGTTTAATCTTTTCAGTAAAGCAAAATCCTACATTAATTACTAAATCTGTGTCACGAGATTTTTTAGGCTTCCGAGAGTGTTTGTGTGGTTAGTAGCTGTTTTTTAAAGAATTGTTAATTGTGGGTTGTCAGCTTCCATAGTTTTGTATAAAACCAAAATTGCCAAGGTAGCACAGCTGTTCTGGTATATCATAATGAAGAAAAAATAAAAATAAAAATGCAGTTCTTGGTAAGAACCTCATTGAGTAGTTTCTCAGAATTTGTCATATCTATGTGGTGGGTGCCACCAATATGATTTATTAAAAAAATAAAAATAAATAACTTAACTTAACTTAACTAAAACGGGAAGTAATGTCATAGAGCGGATCCCTGCAGACCCTCCTGACTCAAGGTCAGTAAGTGTCTAAGGTTAATTCCGGTCATAAGATGTCCCCCAAAATTTTTATTAATTAATCTTATGCTATTTTGACACATACTTTAGTTTTATATTTTATTTGTGTATTTTGATTCACTTCATTGAAATGTGTAAACTCACATGTATTGAAGCTCTAAGTAAAATATATTACATGACTTTTTGGAGTTAATTTTTATTTATTTATTTATTTATTTATTTTTTATCAGAAGCTCTCTTATTTATTGTTGACCAACTACTTCAACTTTCATCACAGGTTGTGAGTGAGATCTATCCATTCTGGACATATTCCTACCTTGTGCTGCTTTTCCCTGTCTTCCTGGCCACAGATTACCTTCGCTACAAACCTGTGCTCATTGCCCAGGCGGCCAGCTTCATAGTGACATATGCCTTGCTCGTGAAGGCCCAGAGTGTGAGGGCCATGCAGTTATTGGAGTTCTTTTTCGGTCTGGCAACTGCCACTGAAGTTGCCTACTATTCCTACATCTACAGTGTCGTGGAGCCATCTCATTATCAGAGGGTGACTGGTTTTTGCCGCAGTGTCACTCTGTTGGGCTCAGCCATTGGCTCACTCATTGGACAGATTCTGGTGTCTGTAGCCCAGGTGCCTCTGTTTTACTTGAGCGTCATCACACTGGTGTCCTCCTGCATAGCCTTTGTTGCCCCTTGGTTCCTACCCATGCCCAGTAAGAGCCTGTTCTTTCACCACAGAGAGAGCAGCTCTCAGGATGAAGGAGCTCTGGAACCCATTAACAGCAGTCAGCTGATCGAGAAGCCAGAGGATCCAGAGTCCAAAATACAGCTTAGTGCAGATGAAAGAACGGTGGGTAGTTTTTTGTTTTGTTTTGTTTTGTTTTTGTTGTAACTGAGCAGAAAATGAAAAGTAATAAAAGATATGTGTGTGTGTATGTATATATGTATGTATGTATGTATGTATATATATTTATTTATTTATTTATATACATATTTTATTTATTTATATACATTTATTTATATATATATGAAAATGAAAAGTAATAAAAGATATGTGTGTGTGTGTGTGTGTATGTGTGTGTGTGTGTATATATATATATATATATATATATATATTTATTTATTTTTATATACATATATTTATATTTATTTATTTATTTATATATATAATTTTTATATTTATTTATATACATATATATATATATATATATATATAATATAATTTATTTATATACATATTTATATATATATATAATTTATTTATTTATATACATATATTTATTTATATATATAAATATGTATATAAATAAATGTGTATAAATAAATATATACATATATTTATTTATATACATATATATATACATATATATTTATTTCTATATATTATTTATTTATTTTTTATTTATATACATATATTTATTTATATTTATTATATACATATTTATTTATTTATTTTTATTTATATATATTATTTTTTTATTTATTTATATACATATATTTATTTATATTTATTTATTTATACACATATATATTTATTTTTATTTATTTATATACACATATATATTTATTTATTTCTATATATTTATTTATATTTATTTATTTATATACATATATATATATATATATATATATTTATTTTTATTTATTTATATATATATTTATTTATATATATATATATATATATATATATTTATATATTTATATACATATTTATTTATATACATATTTATTTATTTATTTTTCTTTATATATATATATATATATATATTTATTTATATACATATATTTATATTTGTTTATTTATATACATACATATATATATTTATTTATTTATATACATATTTATTTTAGCACTGTCAGTCGATTAAAAAAAATTAACTAATTAATTGCACATTTTTCTGAAATTAAACGCGATTAATCCCACCTAACATTAAAGTTTTTAAATATACTTTTATATAGCAATAATTTCACATTCAATCTTCAATTTAATGTACAAACAACATAAAGACAGTATATTTTTAAATATTTGTTTAATGGCATCTTTACTTTTATGACTGAAGGTCAGTATCAGTGAACCCAATACCACTGATTTCTCTATAAAATTGCCCCCCCTCCATATTTAACCATCGACTATAGCCATTCAACATTACAATATAATTGAGAGCTATCAATGTGAACATTTATTAGACTTTAAAAAAATAAATTCTAATTTAAGTGAACTTAAAACAATCTTCACATAAACCCATTATAATAAATGTCATATTACCTGTGCCCTTCAGCAGAAATACAGAAATTGAAATTTAAAGTTATCAAACACTAAATTCTAAATTAAATATAGATGAATCCTTAAATCTATAAGTTATTTTTTCCTCTTTTTTTCTTTGTCCTTTGATTAATAGACATCACAGCAGCTGGTTATTAGGTTATTTTGGCTGTTATTTCTTTAAGAGCTGCCGCTGAACATGACGCGGATCTGACACGCATCGTATTTTCTCTCAACCCTTTCTACCTTTTCTGACAGGTCTTAAAGTCTATCAATGAGCTGACGAGTTGATTCGAGTGTTAGATGAGGGAGACAGAGCTGGCCTGCTCTAGGACAGTTTGAAAACCATTTCAGAGACATGTCCTTAAATGTGACTCATATAAAATATATTACATGCATGCACAGATTTAAGGCAGCTTTAATCGCCTTTTTGGTAACTTCATGACTTCACTGACTACGTCATTGCATGCGCGTAGTTTATTTCGCGCTTTGATATGAAATGATACAGGCTATGCACGCGCTGGCACCTTTGTGTGTGCAGTTGAAGAGCGCGCGCTGCGAGCACAGCACAGTTTCCGCGTTTGACTCCCGCTTGCAGCTGAAGTGAAGTGGAGCGCGCGTCTGAAACGTCTCCCGTTTGATTTGATCGTAAAAACGTTATGCGACTGAATAAATGCACTTCTTGTCAAGAGAAAAAATGACAGAAACATCAGTTGTGAGTGGGATGGCCAACCCTAGCCCCGCCCCTGCGTTAATTGCGTTAAATATTTTTAACGTGTTAAACTGAAAAAATTAATCGCATGCGTTAACGCGCTAATTTTGACACCACTAATTTATTTATATATATATATATATATATACATATATTTATATATTTATTTATTTATATACATATATTTATATATTTATTTATTTATATACATATATATTTATATATACATTTATTTATATATATATATATATATATTTATTTATTTATATACATGAAGGTATTTTTAACGAAACCTGAGTGGTTTCTCTCCCTGGATTGAATGTCCAGGTAATCAAAACTCTCAAAAAAGTGTCATAAAATGAATCCATATGAGAGACATAATTTCTTTATATGATAAACAGATTTCATTTAGGTTTTATTTACATTTAAACAGTAGTTAACACACATACATAGCCCACATCACATATGGTAAACCCAGAAGCTCAGATGTGCGTGATGCACGAGAGCCATGGAGGATTGTTGTAGCTTGTGACATATTCATTCATATGGATTCATTTTACAACGCCTCCGTGACCTTTTCAGTGGAGGGAAAGAAACATCCCAGGTTTTATTAAAATTATCTTAATTTGTGTTTTGAAGTGTTATGTGTTTGGAACAACATAGGGGGAGAGGAAATGATGACAATTAAAATTTTTAGGTGAACTATCCCTTAAATACTGGCCTTAAAAGAATACTAAAATTGGCAGATATTGATGTGTTCACAGACGTATGCATGTGTCTCTGTGACTTGGTTTGACTCATTTGTTTGACTTTCAGACTCTCAAGGACAAGACTAGCAGTAGTGGATTACTGGAAGTGTTAAAAATGCTCTGGTCAGACTTCCTTGAATGTTACTCCTGCTCTACCTTACTGGCCTGGTCAGTGTGGTGGGCTTTGTCCACATGTGGTTATCTCCAGGTGGTTAATTACGCTCAAGCGCTTTGGGAGAAAATCTTGCCTTCCAATGATTTCGAGATCTACAATGGATACGTGGAGACAATTTCTACCTTGCTTGGTATGGCCATCTGGTTATCTGTTTATTCAATTCATTTTATTATATTCACATTCTTAAAAGCATAGGAATACATTATACCTATGGAAGACCATTTCCACCGCAGGATTAAAAAAACATTAATTGTGGATCTCTTTATTAAAAGAGATAAAAACATTTTTCTCACAATTTATGTTACAATTCAGACTTTGTTTCTCACAATTGTTTCTCACAATGGATCTCTTTATTAAAAGAGATAAAAACATTTTTCTCACAATTTGTTACAATTCAGACTTTGTTTCTCACAATTTTTTGTCTTTTTTCCCCTCAGAATTGCAAGGTGTAAACTAATAAAAGTTAAATAAAAGTTGTGAGGTAATTCTTAGGTAAAACATTAGTATCACGAGGTGTTAATTCACAATTGTGAGTCTATAACTTATTGCAATTTAATAAGTCAGAATTTTATTTTATTTTTTTCCATGGTGGAATAAAAAAAAACAGAATTACGAGATGTAAACTCGGAACTGCGAGGAAAAAGTCAAAATGCTGAGTGTACATCTTGCAATTCTGATTTTTGTTGACAGAATTGTGAGATATAAACTCAACATTGTGAGAGAAAAAGTTGCAGTTTCCTTTTTTATTGTTTTATCCCGAGGTGAAATCAAGCTTCCATAGTTCCCAGCATTTTCATCATTATCATAAACAAATTCAACAGTCATATATAACAGCAGACACACAACTGTGTTATGTGATTCACAATAAAACGGTTTGATACATTTTTCTCAAATTAATTAATTTGTTTGTTTGTGTTTTTTTCCCCACCAGGCGCTTTTGCAGCATTTGTTGTAAGCTTTGTGAAAGTGTCCTGGGCAGTGTGGGGAGAACTGGCTCTCTGCATTTTCTCTGTGGTAATTGCAGTGTGTGTGTACCTCATGGACACCATCAGAAATATCTGGGTTTGCTACACTTCCTACATGCTCTTCAGAGCTACCTACATGCTGCTTATCACCATAGCAACGTAAGTAAAGCTGTCAATCTGAATCCATTTTCTTAGAAATCCATTGTAAGCTGGATATATTTCAACTTTGTTCTGACTACAAAGTGCTAGGAACACTGTGCATTTGACCTTACAACAGTGACTGCTTTACCAGGCTCAGAGGTGGGTAATCTATGTCCATCTATCGAAATGACATCACAAGTTGGCTCGCTCGCTCATGAACCTGGTGATTTTAGAAATCAATCACTTCAAATGCACATCTTGCAAAAAAGGCACAAGCTTGTGTATACACTAAATATAACTGTAAAAAACAAGACACTATTTGACAGTGACTTTAACACAAAGAAAAATGTGTAACATGATTTCTGAAATCAAATCATGGAAGCTGACATGGACTGTCAGTCATGTATCTGTTGTAAGGTCGATTTAAATTATTACACTGCACATGGATGTCTCTCTTATCTGCCACAACTATTTCAGGTCTTGGAGTTTCTTCTAATGAGCTGAAGAGTTGCATCAGTTGTGTTTCATTAGAGGCATCTAAAATGTGCAGTTTTTGGTAGATACTGTTGGACCAGGGTTGGGAACCACTGTTCTATGGATTGTTCAGAAGGATTTTGATTCATTTAATTGTTTAGCAGGTAATAGATTTTTGGGCATATGGCCCATAATAATTCTGAGGGCACATACCTAGTTTAATTTTATGATGCTACTGCATGATGTGGCCCAAAAAAAAAAAAAGCACATTGCAGTTATTTTAGCATACCTTGTAGTTGGGTTGTAATATGAAAAATTTAACTCCTCCTACTGCTGCTGATTATTACGGCTGATATTCAAGACCGTGATTCTCAACGTTTGTCAAAGATAATATCTGAAGGTTCCCCCAAAGTAGGGCTGGGCGATATATCTCACGTGATATGCATGCGCATCTCGTCAGTAAAGCCGGTTCATTGATTAGCGGTAAATCCCCATCACCTGTTTTCAAATGGAGCGGCGTTTAATACACGGAGCCGTAGATCACTGAGAAGCTACGCAATATCGCTTTCATTATCGCAGATGAATCGCCTTCGATAATGAACGCGACATTGCGTAGCTTGTCAGTGAACTACGGCTCCGTGTATTAAATGCTCCATTTGAAAACAGGTGATGGGGATTTACCGCTAATCAATGAACCGGCTTTACTGACGAGATGCGCATGCATATAGCGTGAGATATATCGCCCAGCCCTACCCCCAAGATGTTTCTGGTACTGTATTGACAGCTGCTTCTTTCAATCTTTTTTTATTTCAGAACGTAGGAGTGGCAGTATATTAAAACGGTTAAATAAAAATTGTTATAAATAATTAAGATAATTAAATTTCATAGTTCCAGAAATCAGTACTGAATGTTTTTATTTCCCATTAATTTGCATGACTTTAAAGTCACTTGTGATTTACAGGGTTTTTAAAGTTATATTTTACTAGTAAATAGCAATTCCAAAATCTGTCTGTCTTTACCAGGTTTAGAAATTCCCTCATGTATCCAGGTTTTCCTAGACCACATTTAAAGAATAAATGGGAGTTGTTAAGGAATGAATTAAAATGAGAAATATGTCAGCTTACATCTGGATTTTAGCTTATTTTAAAGCTTGTTTAGTCTTATTTTAAGCCATCTTGTGGCCCTCTTGGAAGTCTTGGAAGTTTTGGCCCCGGTTGAGAATCACTGATTAAGGATATCTAACAAAAAGCCATCAAACTGAAATAGGATGTGCAAAAACTAAACAAGTACTGCTTTCTGTCTCCATATCCTTCCATACTTTCTGCCCTAAAATCTCTGATCTTCAGAGATTGTAAATTGCGGAGAGCCCAAACTCAGTCATTGGTTCCATATCCATCTGTATTTTTATTAGAGGCTGATCAGACAATTTTGAGCCATTTTAATACCTACTTTTTCCATATTCATCAGTGTTTGTTTGATATGCACAAAATCTTCCTTCTAAACATGACTGCTCTTTTATCTGAAATTCCTTTGGCTCTTTCAGTCAAGTTCTCCTTGTGCACTTGACAGTTGCCACTCATATTTCTTTAAAAAAAATTGCATTCAAAAAAAGCTTTGTAAAAAAATGACAAATGTGTAACATTTTTTATCAATGTTGGGTTCTATTCATTTGTATTTTATATTGCAGGTATCAGATAGCTGCTAATCTAAATATGAAGCGATATGCTTTGGTTTTTGGAGTAAACACTTTCATCGCACTTTTACTGCAGACGCTTCTTACCGTGATTGTAGTAGATTCTGCCGGTCTAGGCCTGGACATTTTTCTACAGGTAAAGTACAACATATATCTAGCTCAGTGTGTCATCATTAATGTGTATCACTAATGAAAGCTGCTAATATCATGTGCAATTTTGTTTGCTCTTTTCCACAGTGTCTGATCTATGCAAGTTACTTTGCTGTAATAGCTGTGATATTCTTTATTGCTTGGCTGTATAAACTTTTCAAAAGAAGGGGACCTGAAGGACAGAATGAATTACCCTCAACAGAGACCATTCCAGAAGCTTGAAACACCTCACATCAGCATCCGTTAAGCACAAGGTTATGGAATAATCTTCCGTTCAACTGAATGCATAGGTCAAAATAATAACTGTATATTAAGAAAATGCAGCATTTCCAAATCAGTCACAAATCCAGCTTTAAAGGTTATAAAAGCACTGGTGATTTTGATAAATGAGTTCACAATTATTCACTGTAAGTGGCCGTTGGGGGTCACAGAGTGTGAGGAACAAAATACACTTATTTAATATTTTATTCACACCATTATGATGCCTTACTTTATAGCTGTTACTTGAATCTAAGCAACTAGGTCAAAATAGTTTGACTTTTTAGCCAATACTATCACGTTTTGAATGTAAGTGCTTGTTTGAATCTGCCATCTTTTCTGTTTTTCTCTGACACATTTACAGAAGTATGGGACTTGTTTCACTGCAAATTATGTTTTTTACACACATTTTGATTTTGAATGGAAATATTCCTATGAAGATGGGGAAAAAAAAAACACTTGGTCCAGTTTTCTTCATTGACTATCAAAAATATTTTTTGTCAGCACATTTAGTTGGAGCTGATTTTGAATAGCAGCACAATTGTGATTGTGATATTGCTTTTATACAATAGTTTGAATAGAAAAAAGAGAGAGATGATGATATGTAACATTCTACACAACCTTGTCAGTAACTTTTGTCTATTTGTGGTCTGTCAAGGAAAGTAGTTCCAAAGGAAGCAACAAAACAATCAACTGTTGTACCTCTTTGTCCAACCCAAAGTAGTATGATTTTGTTTTTGACTCAATCAGTGTTTTTGAGAAGAGAGAATGATTCAGTGACTAAATCAAACAGACAGTCACGTGATCAATCAAATTTGAGGAACAAAACTAACTGTTGTATAATCATGCTGCGCTGCTGGCCTTAAATGGTAAAATATCTCCTTACAAAAACTATAAGTGACTTTAGTATTGTTGGACATTGCATCTATGTTTTACTGGTCACACTTTATTTTAAGGTCCAGTTCTAACTATTAACTTCGACTTTTGCCTCAAACTCCTATTTGCTGCTTATTAATATTTAGTAAGGTAGTTGTTAAGTTTAAGTATGGGTAGGATTAAGGGATCTAATCCAATATATGCTTTGCAAGTACTAATAATCAACCAATAAGCTAGCTAATAGTGAGAATTGGTCCTTAAAATAAAGTGTTATCATTTTATTTAATAAATTATTCTTTAAAAAGCACTGAATTTACAGATAAAGAGGAAGGCATTTGTATGTTTATTGAATACTGCTCTTATAATCCTGGATATATCAGATTACGCACAATGGAATTAAGTTAATTATTTAGATTTGTCTATAATTACATGGTAATATTACTTGATATGGTTACTTAGTGCATTGCACCATCTATTGTAGCATATTTGCTTATTCAGCTTGGCAAATATCTTTAAATGTTTATGGTCTAACGTTAAAGAAAAAATGTTACAGTAGAAAGCTTTTTTAGAAATATGCTGCGCTTAATTTTCTTGCAATAATTCTGTGATTAGATGTATTTTCTTAAGTATTCGGCCTTCATTAAAAATACAATTTGAAATGTGTATTTTTACAGCAATAACATATGATTGTCTCGTTCATTGTATAAATGAAGTAATGATTGTGCCAACATTGTAACAAAATGTAATTTTTAATCTCTAGCAATATTTCAGTCATGTTGTTAAGAATTGTGGAAATTTGAGACCAAAATGGTTTTTTTTGAGTATTTTGTGTGTGGGAACAACATTAGTATTTCCTTTTAAGGTATTTATTTGTTTTTAGGTGTTGTGTGCTCTATGATGTTGGATACAAAAACAAAATATTGAGTATGGTTTTCTGTCCTGCTAATCCTTTTTTTTTTTCCTTTTTTCTTTTTTTACAAGAATGATTATGTAGATGTTTTCTGCAGGAGTAAAATAAAAGACCTGATCACTGAAAATGTGGCTCTGTGCATATCTTTTGATATAAAATATGTAAGATTTGCACTAATTAAAATGAAAAGGGTTTTATTTTGCTCAACTGCATATACATAATATGCTAATAACTCGTTTAACATTTGGCTTTTTAAAAAAGATTTATTTTAAATCATCCAGATCATTAGATGTATGAAAGACACTTATAAAATGGTTTGTAGTCTTCTTACAAAACTACACTCCCTATGCAATATGTATTCTACAAGACATATTTTTACACTATCCCAAAATGCCCAGTAGAGGACAGTAGAGAAATTCCAGATGGAAGAATACTCAGCTGAAACAGCCCATACAAAAAAAGTTCCCAGGATACAAAACGCTTTCAAAATATGTAGCCTACATACGTTTTTAATTTATTTTTTGCTTCTCTCAGATTAATTGATGAACAAAATACAAACACAAATCACTTGTTTTTTTTTTCTTTATTGGAATTTAAAATGTATTGTTAATTCGTAAAGGTACAGTAAAAAAAAGGCACACCCACATGCAAATACATTCATGTTATGAAAAGTCAAAATCAAAAACACTGAAAAAATCATCAACAGCAATTTGAAATCATCTACATGTCAAGAGCAAATCTAAATATCAGCTACCACAAAGTGAGAGTTGTTTGTAGTCGTAGTTAGTAAGAAAAACGCAAAGGCAAGGTTTTCAAACTATTCACACTTTTCCTAGTAAAGAGTGCACATGCTCTAAGACACATTCCCCTCTGTTCTTAATATCCGTAACCACGATGATACCCCTCATGGTAACCATCATGATGACTGTAGTCATCGTCAGGGCAGCGCATCCCGAGAGACTGCTGGATGGCCATCTCCTGCCTGCGAAGCTGCATGGAGTCGACCAGCTCATAAATGATTGACATGGACCACATAGGGGAGGGATACCAGGATTTCACATTGCCATCTTTCCCGACAAGCAGCATGGAGAAATACTCTTGGCTGATCTGGAAGTAGTTCCTAATGTCCTGCACCAGCAAGGCAGACAGGTCCTCACGGTCCACTGATGCACTTCCTGCAATGCAAACCACAGTTTCCTCAGTTTTTTTCCATAATAAAATAGCACTACATCATATTTTCAGCAATAAAGGAGGTGCAGGGACCATAAAAGAGTTTTGTTCAATGCAAAACAATCTCACCATTTATGGGATAAAGCTCCAGGACTCCACTCATGTCATCCAGGGTTTTTCCAACAAGTTTCAATAGAGATATATGACGCAGGCCTGTGAATTTATAACAATTTATGAAAAACACTGGTTAATTCATAGCTGCCCGGAAAGACTAAACAGATAAACAGCAAAAGATGACTCAGCCGTTTCCAACTCTGACTCATACTATATACATAAAATTAGAGTGAGAGTTTTTTATAGAGATGTTCTCTGAAACACGCATGTTATCTGCATTAAAGATATCCGTTGTTGTTTTTTGTTCTAAAACAGGCCTTCTTTTATGAGGGCATCAATCAAGCTGTCATGCCCCAGAGAGGAAGTGGTCTCTGTTGGATCGCTATGCAGGAACCAAACATCCACAGGTCTTCCTGGATTGTAAAGAATGCAGAGAAAGATTCTTAGCAATGTTCCTACCTCCAAAATAGCCAACAAAAGAGCTTTAAAAGGACTCCGTCATTCTATTTTTATTGGTGCCATTCCTCAAAGGCATTTGTGATTGAGGGCTCTTGTGCAGATGAGAGCTGGTTCCAATTAAAAGAAAAGGACCAATAACATATGTGCATTTCTATAAGCAGGAAGATCTCTGGAGAATCTGACTTTGACCAATTTCCAAGATGCACTGCAAATAGGTTTTTAACGTTAGTTGTCAGCTGTTGTTAAGTTGGTTTTTATGAAGGTCAGACATCCAGATAGTGTATGATGCCCTTAAGAGTAGTTGTGTTAAATCATGCAGTTTTGATTGCAATGTCTATAAAAATTACAGCTGTTGATATGATTGCATAGGGTGTTCACTGGAATGGACCCCAAATTTGTTTATACATGCTTAACATGGAATTTCAGAGAACAAAAAAGTGTCTATTTTCCCAAGTCACATAAACAATTGGGAGTGGTGTTGATACAGCAAAGCTCTTAGAGCTTTCTGTATCAAAGACTATAGTATACCCAAGACATGTCACTCATATAGTTTTGAATGGGGAAAAATGCAACGCTCAATATGCCTGCTCTATCGAACGAAGCCCCGCCTTCTGAGCAAAAGAGCCAATCCCTGATAGGTAAAGTCAGCACGTCACTGCAGCTGCTGTAAGAAGTCCTGGTTGCTATAGAAACAGACGTGCGCCTAGGACTGCACATGTGCACTGGCTGGTCTAGCCTGAGAAATAAGCTTTTTTTAAATGAGATTTGAGCAAAATAAACAACATTTGTGATAGAGTTGTTGTCAGATTTCATTGGTGATTTCAAATATGAAATTTAATCGTAAGCTTGGCAACCAGTTTTGGAGAATTTGATGTTTACCCATTCAAAGAGATAGGAGCTGCACTTGCATGCCTGAGAGGCGTTTCAAAGATGGCCGCCGAGTGACATGACTTGCCTTAAAGGGACTTTGGTATGTATTTCATAACATGGCCCTTATATTGATAATTTGAGTGCGGTGTCGTATAGTCTCAACTTTCCTGAAATTTCTCAGTCTAGTACATTTTCAGATGGGCTAGTTTTACACAGCTACTGATGTCATGAACAATTCAGTCCGTCTAGGACCCCAATGTGATTCCACTGGCTGAAATAATTTTAAATGTACTTCAAGTAAATATTTCAAGTCTATGGGGTTTGGTGATAATGTAATAGTATATAGCCTACACCACTGAAAGTGAAATTAAACATTTTTCTTTGTCACATTCTTTTGGATTTGTCTACAGTAAATAGCACTAGTCAGGGCCGGCCCAAGCCTTTATGGGGCCCTAAGCAGAATTTTATTTGGGGGGCCCCTCGGTGCCGCCAATATGACTGGTTATTGTCAAAGCTTGATTATTCACACACTATAAATCTAACGCACCCATTTTCAGTTTTGTTGTAGCTGTGTTGCTTACATCATACCACTGTCTGTCTGCATGTTTTTACCCTTCTGTGATTTTTAATTGTAACAGTTAGTTGCAAACTTACAACAGTGGTCAGGTGTTAATTTCACTTTAACATTCAAAG
>JAFVLL020015145.1:0-12376 GCA_021397915.2 Tor tambroides | reverse complement strand
ACCCCGCGCATATGGTATTAATTTTATTTGTGCAGGTCTTAAAAAAGGTCTTAAAAAGTCTTAAATTTGAGCTTAAAAATCCTGCAGGAACCCTGCGTTTACGCCGGCAGTAATAAAATCACAATCATTCTCGCCCAAATTTCACTGCTTCCCTAATTAGATCTTTTCATCAGATTAGTTGTCCAGTCGGGCAAATAAAATTCTCTTTACCTTGCCCACTTGTCCCACACAAGCTGTTACTGTATATAACATTCAGCTAAAGTGGCCTGAGAGAGAGACCGTATTACCCCCCACTGCAGTGTAATATAAATATATAATATAAAATAAAAACATCACACAAAAGCTTTAAGAGAAGATTTCTACACACTAAATCTGGTCACGTCGGGTGTCAGTCATAATTATCTCTGACTGTTTCTGTACATGATGAGAGATTTGTCTAGAATTGATCCAGACAGCACTGAGAGATCTGATGGCCGTACACTAACTCTACACTAACTCTACTGTACTCTGGGTTTTTCAGTCTCGGCGCTCTCAGAAACAAAGCTGTCGCTCGAGCAGGACCTTTACACAAGTGCTAATATATATATCCTTTAGGTATTAAACGCACGGTTTAGAGCTGAATGAGGTCCGCTGATGCACCTCTGTGCCGCCCCAGTGACAGCTTTCACATCTGAGCAGAAATCAGTAGATTTGTCCGTCTTGAGTGCTCAGTGTTTGAGTGTTGTGCTGTAATATCAGTCCTGAGACGTGTGCTTCATCTCTTCTTGCTGCTTGTCTCCATCTCTCAGACATTTCAACCTGCGAATGAAGCGAGACAGCAGGCTGTTTTCAGAGGACTTTAAGCTGGAGATGTCTGGACAGCAGCTGGACTACGACACCTCGCACATCTACACCGGAGAGATATACGGTCAGATACTTCATCAGTTTACACTACTGATTAAGGAAATACATGAATACTTACGGAAAAGGAAGAACATGCAAGAAGAAGAGAGTGAACCTCTTTAACTTGAGCGTGTGTGTTTATAATGCGGTTTCATGCATGAGACGCGAGCGCAGCAGTCAAACACGTCCATCTTTACACAGAACAAACTATGGAAAAGCAGGCGAATAAAAACCTGTAAAGATGCAACCATTATGCAAATATCAGTCATACAGTAATAACTCTCTCATATTTCATGTTTGCATCACAGTGACAGACTGAAAGCTGCTGTTTACAGAACATTTATAGTTCATAATAATATACTTCAGTCATTATGAATTTGAATTACCTTGACTTTTGAGATTTTTTTAAAGCATTTTCCTCATTATTTCTGAACATATAATATGTATAAAACAAGTTAGCACAAGATGTAGTTGTAGTTCGTGTGTCTTTTCTGCAGAGATATTTCACACGTGATTAGTTGAGCATTTACATCATGTGTGCTGCGCTCGGAGCAGAATTCACTTTAACTAGAGAGTTAATAAAGAACTAGTTACCTGAGTCATGTTGGAGTTACATTTTCAACTTGAATAGTTAAAAATCATAAATTGAGAATCAGTCAAACGTTCTGAAAAAAAAATTGAGATTTGATTTTTTATTTTTTTTTTTTTGCCATATCGCAAAAAATGCTGCATTAAACTGATCAAAAGCGGCAGTAAAGACATTTATAATGTTACAGTAGATTTCTATTTGAAATAAATGCTGTTCTTTTGAACTTTCTATTCATCTGTGAATCCTGAAAAATAAAATACATCACAGTTTCCACAAAAATATTGTGCAGCAGAACTGTTGTCAACATTGATAATAATCAGAAATGTTTCTTGAGCAGCAAATCAGCATATTAGAATGATTTCTGAAGATCATGTGACACTGAAGACTGAGTAATGATCTCAGCTGCTTTAAATGGTAATAATTAGTGCTGTCAATCGATTAAAAAAAATTAACTAATTAATTGCACATTTTTCTAAAATTAATCGCGATTAATTCCACCTAACATTAAAATTTTTAAATATACTTTGAATGCGAAATTATTGCAATATAAATCTTCACATGTACAAACAACATAAAGACAGTATATTTTTAATATTTCTTTAATGGCATCTTTTTTATGATTGAAGGCCAGCATCACTGATATCAATACTACTGATGTCTCTATAAAATAGTTTTTTCCCCTGAATATTTAACCATTGACTGTAGCCAGTCAGCATTACAGTATAATTTAGATCTATAAATTTTAACATTTATTAGACTTAACTTCTAATTTAAGTGAACTTAAAACAATCATCACATGAACCTATTATAATAAATTACATATTCAGCTACTTGTGCCCTTCAGCAGAAATATACAGAAAATGAATACTTACCAAACACTAAACTCTAAATTAAATATAGATGAACCCCTTAAAGCTATAAAAGTTATTGATTTCCTCTTTTTTTCTTTGTTTCTTGGATTAATAGACATCACAGCAGCTGGTTATTTGCCTGCTATAGCTTTAAAAGCTGCTGCTGCTGAACGTGACGTGGATCTGACATGCAACTCTCTTTACCTTTTCTGACCCACTTCAGGTCTTAAAGTCTCTACTAATGAGCGGACGAGTTGAATCGGGTGTTTTAGATGAGGGAGACAGTGCTGGGGTGCCTCAGGACAGGTTTTAAAACCATTTCAGAGACATGTTCTTAAATGTGACGCATATATAACATATTGCATGCACGCACGCAGTTTTAAGGCAGCTTTAATCGCCTTTTTGGTAACTTCATGCCTTAACTGACGGCATAACTAGGACACTGCATGCACGTAGTTTCTTTCGCTGTTTGATATGAAATGATACAGGCTACAGCGCGCGCCGGCACCTTTGTGCGTGTATTTGAAGAGCGCGCGCTACGAGCACAGTATCTTTTCCGCGCTCGTTTGACTCGCGCCTGGCGCGGAGGCGAAGTTAGAGCGCGTCTGAAACGTCTCCCGTTTGATGTGGTCATAAAGACGTTCTGCATCTAAATAAACGCAATCCTTTTCAAGAAAAAAGAGACAGAGGCAGCAGTTGCGAATGGGGTGGCCAACCCTAGCCCCGCCCCTGCGTTAATTGCGTTAAATATTTTTAACGCGTTAATCAGAAAAAATTAATCGCGTGCGTTAACGCTAATTTTGACACCACTTGTCATAATATTTCACAGTTTGTACTGTATTTCTGATGAAACAAGCGCAGCCTTGGCGAGCAGAAGAGCCTCTGTCAGGATCAGGAGCAGGTCTGGTGTGTTATAGATCCGGCTCCTCTCGGTGGGTTAGTGTGGTCTGATCCGGATCCGTCTGTCCTCAGGTGAACAGGGCTCTCTGACGCACGGCTCGGTGGTGGACGGGAAGTTCGAGGGCTTCATTCAGACCCATCGAGGGACGTATTACGTGGAGCCGGTGGAGAGATACCTGCAGGATAAGAACGTCCCGTTCCACTCCGTCATCTACCACGAGGACGACATCCGTGAGTGACGCTTCACTTCATAGACGACCGTGTTAGCACGCAGTCATTTTAACCGCAGGAGAGACAGCTCTTGAGCTCAGTTTTCTCACGTTCTAGTGCGTCTCATCAGCGTCTCATCATTATTCATGAGACTGCGTGTGTTTTTGACGGATTTGTTGGTTCAGATATTCATACACTTTACAATAAGTGTGCACTTGTCAATATAAGTTAACAGGAACTAGCAATGAAAAATACTTCTGAAGTATTGATTAACAGTTCATGATAATTTACTAATACATAATTAAAATCAAAAGTTGTATCTGGTAATATTAGTTTATAAACCTCAGAGACATGAACAAGCAATGAGCAGCTGTATTTTTAACAGATTCATGATACTGTAATAAAAGAATTGCACATTAAAGTGTTAGTTCATATATTACGTTTATGAAGGGGACCTTTATAAAATGTCTAATTGTTTTGTTACACGAGATGTTTTTGTGCCTCTATGACATATATATTGTGATAATTATGTGCTATGAACCGCTTCAGTGTAGTTAAGTGTTTATGACACGTCTCTCTGAAATACTTGATTCTGATTGGTCGGTCGTGTATTCGGCGGTCACATGTTTTCTGTTTAACTGACCGCTAACCCTAAACTACGGCCCTGTGAAATCTGTTTTATTTTTGCCAAATTCAATTTTTTTCCATTTTAATTTTTCTGGACTCTTTTTTTTAAATAGTTAAATTATATTTTATTAATCAAAAAGTATGTCTAATTAATTAAAATCATGAAACTTATACAATTTAACATACATTTATTAAATGTTTAAGGCCCTATGAAATTTTATTTTTCTCACTTTCTCTTTTATTTATTACCAAATTCTGTTTAAACGTCTAATTATTTGAATGCATAAAAAAAAATTATTTATAAAATGTAATTTATTAATTTATTTTTACAATAGCCTTATGAAAGTTTTTTTTTTTTTTTTGTATTTTATATTTTTTGTTGTTGTTTTGTATTTATATTATTTTTTTCCGGTTATCAAATGAAGTCATAAAACATTTATTTATTCATTTATTTACAATCTTTTAATCAAAAGAAAATTAAACAAACTTTATTCTTGGCAAACAAAGATGATTTACTGGTTAAATTAAAACGTGGAAGAAATATTGTGTGGTTATTCTTTAAAGATAAAGTTTTAATCATTTAATAGTAGTATTCTACTGAACAATAGTAATATATTTCTGGCACAATGTCTTAAAGTTAAACCGAACTTTTATTTTGACGGGTTGCCGTGAGTCTGTGTGTGTATGATGTGAGGCTAGTTTCGACCCTCAGAGCAGTTCTGGAGGTGTTGTTGATATGTGTTTCCTCTCTGTCTCGTGATCAGACTATCCTCACAAATACGGGCCGGAGGGCGGCTGCGCGGATTCGTCTGTGTTCGAGCGGATGAAGAGATACCAGGCGTCTGCGCCGGAGCAGCCGGTCAGTGTTTATTCAGAGCGAGTGCAGCGGTGCGAGAGTCAGGTGATGAGGCGTCTGTGTTCCCCTCAGGAGCAGAGTCTGGAGAACAGGTCCACGGACGAGCACGTCTTACTGAGGAAGAAGAGGATGACGCAGGTGGAGAAGAACACCTGCCAGCTCTTCATCCAGACCGATCACCTCTTCTTCAAGTACTACAAGACCAGAGAGGCGGTCATCGCTCAGGTGCGTGCTGACCGGCCCAGCCGCTGGATCGGTGAGTGATGCTGATGCTGACGATGCTCTGTGTTCCCGCGCAGATCTCCAGTCACGTCAAGGCCATCGACGCCATCTATCAGGGCACGGACTTCATGGGCATCCGCAACATCAGCTTCATGGTCAAGAGGATACGGGTGACTCAGCTAAACCCTGCATGTGCAGAGACAGAAATAACACGCTCACTCACACACTCAATCACAACACCTTCAGCTTCACTTTTCCTTTTTCAGTCATTTTGTTGTCTGGGTGTGTTTTTTAGGTAAATATTTCTATATCATTTTGATTTATTTTGGTACTTTATGAAAGCCCTTGTAAGAAACAAATGTTTGGTTAAATCATTGTGACATAAAAAGTCAAAATTATTACACAAGTCAAAGTCATGGCTTAAAATTTCAATTTTGTATTTCCTGACTATGATTTGTCATATATTTGACTTTGTGTCATAATTTCAGATTTTATGTCAAAATTATGGCATTCACCAAAGCATTTTTTTCCCTTAAACTGAATGTTAAAAATGTTGCCTTGGCAACTAGCTAAAATGAAGTGTTTTTTTTTTTTGTTTTTTTTTTTTCATATTTTATTTTAAATATATTTTTATGGTTTTAGTAAATGATGATAACTCTGTTATATACACAAGCTGCTTTTTAACACCGTTACATTGAGAATTTTGAATTGGATTAGATTTTCCAAGTTTTAACATTTTAGTAATTGTCTATTTTTATTAGTTTTTATTAATTTTTATTTCAGTTTTAGGTTTTGTTATTTTAGTACTTTATGGAAGCCCGTTTCCACCACAGAAGAAAAAATAACGTTTGGTGACAAGTCAAAATTATGACATAAAATGTTATAATTATGGCATAAAAACTTTGTATCATAATTATGGCGCGTGTTATTTTTTTACTTTTTTTTGTCATAAATATCAAAGCATGATGTTTTTCTTATGTGGTGTAAATGTGCTTCCATATCAGTTAAACTAAATGAAAATGAGAAATGCTGCATCAGAAACTATCTGTAATAACTGTTTTCAGTATATTTACAGTAACAGGACTGATGTTTGAGGTGTTAAAGGCCCAGGTTTAGTTTCTAACAGCGTTGTGTTGCTGGACTCGTCTCAGATAAACACCACCAGCGACGAGCGCGATCGCTCCAACCCCTTCCGCTTCGCCAACATCGGCGTGGAGAAGTTTCTGGAGCTGAACTCGGAGCAGAATCACGACGATTACTGTCTGGCGTACGTCTTCACGGACCGGGACTTTGACGACGGCGTGCTGGGCCTGGCCTGGGTCGGCGCTCCAGCCGGTAACCTCTCTGCAGAGATCAGGTCACTCAGATGAAGCGTTTCTGCCTCAGGCCTCTGATGCTGTGTGTGTGTTTCTCAGGGAGCTCTGGAGGAATCTGTGAGAAGAACAAGCTGTATTCTGACGGGAAGAAGAAGTCTCTGAACACCGGGATCATCACGGTGCAGAACTACGCCTCGCACGTGCCTCCCAAAGTCTCGCACATCACCTTCGCTCACGAGGTCGGACACAACTTCGGCTCCCCGGTGAGTGAGCAGAGCTGAAATCACTGTCTGTCGCTCTGACACCACGAGATCTGACTGAGAACAACACACAGGAGCCACTTCAGACTGAATCACCTCAGTTTATTCCTTCATTTAATCAGGGCCTTAAGTCTTCAATTTATAAACTCATTTAAGGCATTAAATGCTGCATAATTGCATTAAGGAACTTTTTTGTCTTGTTTCTCAGTACAAATATCTAAACATCTTAAATCAAGACATGCAAACTGAACATACAAGGTCTTGTTTTACGAGAAATTTAACACATTGAAGTGAGTTTTTGCTTAAAAAGAACAAATATCTGTTAAACTTGTTTCCCTTTGAATTAAGTTGATTTTTCCTACTCTGTTTGTTCTTGGTTTACGATTTTTTATAAAACAAAACATTTTATGTAGTTGTGTTTCTCCAGTAAATGTATCTTGATTTAAGTATCTTCAGACATTGGCACTGGAAAACAAGACAGAAACACTGAGGAAGAGCAGCAGTTGTTTTGCAGTTTGTTCAGAAGGAACAGTAAAAGCTATGTCCATATTCTAATGTTTATGAGCAGAGATGATGATGATGATGATGATGATGATTATGATGATGATTGTGATGATGATGATGATGATGATGGTGGTGGTGATGATGATGGTGATGATGATGATGATGATGGTCCGCAGCATGACTCCGGGTCGGAGTGCACTCCGGGCGAGTCCAAGAGCCAGGATAAGAAGGAGCGAGGGAACTACATCATGTACGCTCGAGCCACATCTGGAGACAAGCTGAACAACAACAAGTTCTCCGTCTGCAGCGTCAAGAACATCAGCCAGGTGCTGGAGAAGAAGCGCGGCAGCTGTTTCGTGGGTGAGTCTCTGAGCGACCGGAGAGTGAGTCCTGATCTTCAGCTGGAGCTCTGACACCAGTGTGTGTGTGTGTGTGTGTGTGTGTGTGTGTCACAGAGTCCGGACAGCCCATCTGCGGGAACGGTCTGGTGGAGCCGGGCGAGGAGTGTGACTGTGGCTACAGTGATCAGTGTAAAGACGACTGCTGCTACGATGCTAATCAGCCGGACAACAGGAAGTGCAAACTCAAGCCCAACAAAGTCTGCAGGTACAGCACTCAGTGCTCTGTGTGTTTCTCCAGCTGGATTCCTGTGCGATCCTTATTCAGGGTAGAGGTCTTCACGAGGCCACTTGGATCCAAAAATCAAATGTGCTTTTTCCAAATAAGACCTTTTACACTATCCCGGATATGAACTTGTGTGTTCGTGTTAAGTTCATTTGAGAAAGGATCGTATCCTACGTTTGTAACCTCGAAATCCATACGAGATCAGGACAGTGCGCTCGCTGCGTGTTCATGCAGGGCCTCTCTGTTTAGTGTGCAGAAGCCCTTCAGCAGAGATGAGCTCAATTACGTTGTTAAATCCATGATATATTAGGATATATGGATTTGCTCACGTTTATTTTTCAAATCCGGTCACAGTTGAAAGCCAAACTCAGAAATAACATGTATCCATCAGACAGGAAAAATATAAAGATTAGTAATAGATAAGTAAATAAATAAATGAAAGTACTGGAGCAGCAGCCAAATCAGTCAGCAGGACACTGGGCTGTTTCCTGACCGATGCACACACCAGTGCTGTTTATTCTGGTGCAGTCGGGTTCAAAGATAAATGCCATCGGGTCGGACACGGGTCTAATTTCAGCAGGCCTCGGGTCAGGTCTTTCTTTTAATAAAATCATTTATGCACGTCGGGTTGGGGTAAGAAGTGATCCGGGTCGGGTGCAGATTTAAGGACCCGAGAAGACCTCTAATTCAGGGTTCATACGGTCATGAAAAACATGGAAACGTCATGGAATTTTAAAGCATAGTTTTACTCATTCCTGCAGCTGTACTGCATCTTCTTTCTTTGACTTTCTCTTAGTGTGTACTCACACTAGGTGTCTTGAACCGTGCCCGAGCGTGCTTGACCCCCAAAGCCCTGTTCGTTTGGCTAGTGTGATCGCTCCGGTTCGTTTAGCCGGCCCTGGCCCGGATATAGTCATATATACACATGTAGTGTGAGCGCTGAACTTCTGATACAGGCAGCACGGTGAACATTTTGGAGTGGCAAGAGCAATAGATCTGCAATATATTGTGAGAGGGTCGTGTGTCACCGCGTCCCAAAGTTAACAAAACGATTCACTCGGCTGTGCTGAGCGAGAGCTTCTCTGCTGCCTTCATGTGCTGTGATAACCATAAACATTCACCGCGCTAGATAGTCAGCTTGATACGATTCTGGAATTTTGATCAAAAACATGTTTATTTCCCTGTTTATAATACATACAATATGCTTCAAATGCCTGTATATAAAAGTAGTAGTAAATATGACTTGAGAGGCTGTTCACGTCCAATTTCTGATTAGGAAGCTCGTATTTATTTATCGCTGCTGCACGCTGTGATACGAGACTTGCGCTCGCATTTCAGTCGACAGAACTGTCACTTGCCTCATCTGGTCATTGTTGCATCGTCACAAAAATATATCATTTGCACGTATTTTAAAGTCTTTTTAAGCCGTCCGGTACGCGTGTGCTTTAAAGGCGGTTTTCTAAGTGCTCACAGCCAAAGAGCACGAGTATCATATGGAGTTATTTTTCACAGCTTGTTGCTCTTAAGCAGTCAGATACACACAAAATGACATCAGAATGGCCATCCTGGCGAGTATCCTCATGTAAACAGTTAGTTTGGTCTTGTTTTGTGTCAGCAGCAGTAATAAAGCTGTCATCTGTCATTAATGTTAATCAAACAACTAACACAGAAAACATGCACTGCTCTTGACTGAATAACTTTTGAAACTTTAATCTGTTTTAAATTTACAGTTTATTCCATTTTTGTATATTTTTGTCTACGGTTATACAGAAACAAGTTTGAAAAATGTAATTCAGGTCCTGAGTTTAACTCATAATATTGGACAATATTCAGTGAATGTTCTCTGCGTGGAGTAACATCTGGCGCAGTCCCAGCTTGTACGTATTCAAACTAATAAAAAACAAGCAAGTAGCATTAATAGTCATTCATTTTAGAAACCATGCTGTGATAAATTTGAGCAGATTTTTATTGTTATTGTAAAGTAGCGGAGCATTATGTGATGAATATTGTGTGAGAAGTTCACTGTCAGCGTGTGTGTGCAGTCCGAGTCAGGGCCCCTGCTGCACGGCCGAGTGCTCGTACAAGGGCCGTAATGAGAAGTGTCGCGAGGAGTCTGAGTGCGCTCATCAGGGCATGTGTAACGGCGCCTCAGCCCAGTGCCCCACTTCAGAGCCCAAAGCCAACTTCACCGCCTGCCACGGGGACACGCAGGTCTGCCTGAACGGGGTGAGTGACCCGCCCCGCGGCTCCACAGATCTAACCTTCTGACCACCACTACAGTGACCTCAATCAGAACGCCATCGTTTAGGCTGGTAACATCATCGCTTCTAAAGCAATTAAAGCCACAGCTTCACTGTTAATAGAGAAACACAGCAGAAACAGTGGTAATTCATACACAGCCTCTCTCTCATAAATGAACAGTTGATGAATTACTCTATTCTCAGAATAGAATGTAGAAGTGGAGATCGCTAAACTGCAAGCTTTTATAGGTCTTGTTGTATTTTTAAGAAACCTTGCACTTTTCCATTCTGTTTTAAAGGTGTTCTTGTATTCAAATGAAGCGCGGTCTGCACGTGCTGTGATATCGATACAGAGACAGCTGTGTATCAGGACTCGTATCGTCAGATCTCTATCACTGAACACAGCTCTGTGTGACGGAGCGTCTCACTCCTGCTCTGTGTTTCAGGGCTGCTCCGGCTCCATCTGTGAGAAGTACGGCCTGGAGGTCTGCACCTGCGCCAGCATGGACGGCAAAGACGAGACCGAGCTCTGCCACGTCTGCTGCATGGAGAAAAGTCAGTACAGAGCTTCAGATTCTGATGTATATCACCTATAATCATATGCACACTCAGGTCTTAAACGGTCTCAGTGCACGCTTCCACTAATAAGAGCTCTTAAATCAGAGCAGAACGTCTGACATTCGTGAAGTCACGGCATTAAATGCTGCATGCACTGCAAAAAATCACATCTTCCTCAGTATTTTTGTCTTGTTTTCCGGTTCAAATGTTTAAACATCCTTAATTCAGGATGCGTTTACTGGAGATGCAAAATGAAGACACGAAGTCTAGTTTTCTAAGCATAATGAAGTGAGTTTATGATTAAAACAAGAACAAGCATCTGCCATTGAGGAATCAAAACGAGTTTCTCTTTGAATTAAGTTTATTTTTCTGAGCCTGTTATTTATTATCATATGCATTCAGATATAATTCTACATTGCATATTACTGTAATTTCTTACACGTCTCTCTTCTCACAGTAGCTTAATTTCCTTCATCGAGTCAAGATTCAGAAAGCTTTAACACGACACAATTTCATAATCAATTGATGATTAATAATAATATAGGATTATTATAATTATCAGAACCAAATGCACGTTGCATTAATGAAGATCATGCTGCTACGTTCAGATTCCTGTATTATCCATAAATAGGAGAGCATTGATTTTTATTCAAGTTCATATTTGGAGATATTATGCATATACAGGAATATTTGGAGAATAATACATACTGTAACGAGTTCATTTATTATTTATTTTTCAGTGCAATTACTAAATGAAACACAAGATGGTGCCAGTTGCATTTATATGAAACAAGATTGTTTTATCAGTAAATATATGATTATTAAATGCTGAGATTGACCAATCAGAACCACATATCATAGAGAGCCGTGTAATAAACACCACTCAATTAGATCACCGTGCTTTAATTAAAGATACTCCCCTACTCACAACACACTTCATTAGTTTAAATCTGAAAATGTTCTCACAATGCAAATCATGATTTATTTGTAGATTTATTTAAATGTATTATTTTTATAATTAGTTTTTTTTAAAAAGTAACTAAAACATAAAAACAATAGTGAAGCTGATCATTCAGTGTAGTTCAGTACTGTAATGGTTCAGATTTATCTGTTACAGAGACCTGTGAATAACCTCTCTCTGTCTCTCGTGTGTTTTTGTGTGTGTGTGTGTGTGTGTGTGTGTCCGCAGTGAACCCCAGCACCTGCAGCAGCACAGGCTCCGAGCGTCTCGCCCGCTTCTTCAATAAGAAGGTGACCACTCTCCAGGCCGGCTCGCCCTGCAACGACTTCAAGGGCTACTGCGACGTCTTCATGAAGTGCCGTCTGGTGGATGCTGACGGTCCTCTGGCGCGCCTGAAGAAGGCCATCTTCAATCCGGAGCTGTACGAGAACATCGCCGAGTGGATCGTGGTGAGTGTCACATCATCTCTGATCGTGTGTGTGTGTGTGTGTGTGTGTGTGTGTTTGTTTATCTGTTTATCTCTCGGAGCGTGTGTTTATCTCTCGGAGCACGTGTTTATTGTGTGTTTATCTCTCGGAGCGTGTGTTTAGTCTGTGTCTGTGTCTGAGAGTGATTATTCTGTGTTTATCTCTCGGAGTGTTTATTCTGTGTTTATCTCTCAGAGTGTGTGTTTATTCTGTGTTTGTCTCTCGGAGCACGTGTTTATTCTGTGTTTATCTCTCGGAGCGCGTGTTTGTCTGTCGGAGCGTGTGTTTATTCTGTGTTTATCTCTCGGA